>APFE030507009.1:1412-35236 GCA_000404065.3 Pinus taeda
CTCAATGTGCTCCATTATTGAACCCTTTTGTTTGAGACTTATCAATTAGCTAAAAAAAGTGTTGCTTTTTGTATCCTCGTAATGTGCTGTCAATTCTTCCGTAAAAATTGCCCAAGTGATAATTTGTTTACAAGAGCAAAGCCAATGATACCATACAAGTTGATTTGGCTCCAAATATAAAGTTGCAATACATACCTTTTACGTGTTTTGCACATTATTGAGATCGAAAAATTGCTCCATCTGTAATATCCATGTTGTGGGATCATTGCCATCAAACTTCCTCATATCGATTTTTGGAATATGGTGGGTCTTCGATCCCACATTAGAGTCTATGAAATCACAATTAACATTTATTGTGTTCGCATCATGAGTTTCCTTTATTACATTTTCACGATTAGTAAGTATTTCTTGTAGAAAATTTGTCAAATCTGTCTTCAAATCTGCCATGTTTGTCTTCAAATCTGCCATGTCACTCTTCAAATCTGTTTTCAAATCTAGCTTCAAATCATCCATCTTATCTTCCATGCCCTTTATCTTAGATTCCATGCCATTTATCTTAGCTTCTGTTAGCTTTTGTGAGGGTGACATTTGTTGCACTTGTTCTTGTAATTTTGATATATCATGTAGCATTTCTTCCTCTTCTTCATGAGTCATGCTAGAGCTTTCAGGTTCCTTACTAGGTGTTTGATTTTCTTTCCTCGGGGCATCAGTTACCGATAATAATGCTCTACTAGCCCTTTGAATTCCTTCAAAATAAATTTTCAACCCAATCTTAAGCAAAAATTTAAAAGAATCTACATACCTTTTTTTTCACTTTGTAGGAGCTCGATATTGCCTCTGATGTATCTCTATGCTTTCAGAACATCCAGTTCTGAAATTGCGACCTATGGTAGCCCTCTGTGTCCTCTTTCCAATGCCACCATTCTGATCCAAATTAGATTCTCCAAGGAAGAGTTATGCGAAATCTCCCACATTGACCCGATTATAGACTAGTTCAGTAGAGCGAATTGTACGACGTGCCACGAGTCCCTGTTTTGACCTTTAGGTCTAAAAAATATATGAAATAAACTACAGTCCATCCTCTTTCTACACATTCTTATGAAATTTCAATCCAATGCTCAGAGACAAAGTTATGACAATTTTCCCCAGGTCACCTGTTTGGAATGTAATTCAGGAGTCCGCAAAAAGACCAACTTCCTCAAATCATATCTCCACAAATATAGCGCAAAAAGCTTTGAAATTTGGACTCGAGATTTAGTGCGATGTCTTCTCAAGTGGGTTCTTTTTTCAACTTCTGAAACGTCACCGATTAAAAAGCTATAGAGAAAATGCCACGATGACCTGTTTGGAGCAACGAAACCCTAGAATCCAAAGCTCTAATACCAAATGTTATGAAACCAGCTTCAAGAAAGATAGAAAAGATAGATCAATGCCTTAGAATTCAGCCTCTTCGAGGGGGAAACCTCCTTTACATTACAAAATGAACAATTCTTGGATGATTAAATGACACATCCTCCTTATATATATAGGAGTCTAGGAGTCATAATATAACCCAGCCGACCTAACAATAATAATATAAAGCCACAAAAATAATAATAGAGGGATTCTATGGGGCGCAGTAATAACAATATGTGGACAATAGGGGCACAACAATATTAATAAGGGGCATAACTACAATAGTAATGGGGTAATCACTAGTATTATAGGGACCCAACATGATTTCCCAGGACTTGGTGTTTGTTCTGGTAAGAGATCAAATAATTTGCATATTCGTAGTACATCATAATTTATTTTCAATTCAAGTTGTATATAAGTATTTCATTATTATTGTTTTCTTATGTAAGCTAGTTATTGATTATGGGACTACAAACAAATGAGATTTTTGCATGTCCAAGAAGTGCAGAGCAATTTGAGTAGCAATATTCTAAAGCTCTACACAAAGTTATTTATGCAAAAAGCAGGGTTTTTCTACCACCTGACCATAAGTTCAGAAACTGTCTAAAGAATCAATTTGATGGAAAATTGAAAATAAATCTCCTCCCAAGGTTATGGGTCTAGCTGATTGGCTTAAAATGTATGGAGATGCTGAATCAAAAGCTTGGAACCATTTTTTTGTCATGATCATTCAATTGAGGAACCAGAACAAGTTATGGTTGAAATGCCAAAAGGAATGAAAAGGAAATCCATATTTTATGATCTCCCTTACTGGAAGGATCTATTACTATCTCATTTACTAGATCCTATGCATGCTTTCAAAAATGTCCCTCATTCTATTTTTCGACATATATTTAGCAAAGATAAAGACACTTTATCATCAAGGAGGGATATTGCTCTTTCATGTACCAAATTTGACAGAAGACATTTGTGGCCAAGTAAGGAAAATGAATCATATGCAGAAGCTCCATGGATACTAAAAAGGAAAGAGATAGATCAACTAAAAAATGTGATTTGTTCAATAAGAACACCCACTTGATTTGGATCATCATTGAATAAAGCTTTTATAGTAGAGGGACATATCACAAGATTCAAAACACGTGATTATCACAATTTTATGAAGGTATTAATGTCAATTAATTGTTATTCTTATCATTAGTTACTAAAAATTATTTTGATATATTATGATAAATCAATAATAATGGACTATAATAATTTGGTTTGATAGCATATCATGCCACTAGCAATAAGAGGGGATTCATGCCTTACAACTGACTTGAGGAATGCCATATGTTTATTGTCAGCCTTTACGAGGTATGTGGCCGCTTGATATTTACAAGATTTTACGTGGTATGAAATGTCCCTCTATATGATACAATGATATATTATACCTCATTCTAAATGTCACTAAAAATCATACTAACTTAATGACAATATCTAATTAGGTGGGTTACCTCTAAAGATATCCATGAGTCTGAAGTGCCAAGATGGAAGACAGAAATCACAGAAATTGTATGCGTATTTGAAAAGGAGCTCCCTACAAGTTTCATGGACCTACAGGTCCATTTAATTATACATATAGTTGATGACATTGATATGACAGGTATCATTTCAACAAGATGGATGTTTTTCTTTGAGAGATACATGAAAACCCTAAAAATATATGTCCGACAGAAGGCACATCTAGAGGGTTTCATGGCTGAAGAATATGTACTAAATGAAGCATTTTTCTTCCTATGTGAATTCCTTGGTAAAGATTTTGAAGATGGTGCACAATTTTGGGATCAAGAACATGCATCTAATATTATAGATGGAGAAAAGCCTCAAACTAATGGTGTTCAAGAAGTAATTGGTATGTAAAATATTCATTATTATAGTTATTTTAGAATCATTTACTAAATCATTTTGGGCTTCCCGAACTGAAAGAATAATATTTTAAGTTTGAATTATACATGTTGATTTTTAAAAGGTGTTGATGAAAGTGTTGTGCTCAACAAGTTTGTCCTCTACCAAATGGAATTCATGAATAAATGGATTGATATGTATGATATAAAAAGGAAAGAAGCATTAGAAGAAAGGAAACAATTTAAGATATCAAACCCAAGGAATACCCCAGTTCCCACTGATATTTCCGATCAATGGGGAAAATAATGCACAATAGAATGGGTTTCTAAACAAATTCAAAACCGAATAGATGAGGAAGGAATAGATGCAAACATAATAGAATATGAGATCAACATGTGCAGAGGATGTGAAAAAAAGGTAAATTTTGAATTATTACAAAATGTTGCTTGAATACATTAATCACATTGTTAACTATTTAATTATGCACAATCATATTTAATTTCACTCAAGTAAATGGCTTGTCACAGGTGAGGAAGTATCCTGCAATGTGGGCATATGGTCATCATTATCATGTAGAAAGAGTAGATGCAAAAATATGATCCTTCAATTGTGGGGTCATGGTTGATTTCAAGCAATGAAGTCGAGCAAGTTAAAAAGATAAAAAATTTATTGAAGGGAATCTTCAATACGTTGGAAAAATACAAGAAATTATTGAGTTAGATTACCGCTCTTTCAAATGTAGTATTTTTAAATGTAAATGGTATGAAGCATTTAACAAGACACAGAGACATGATATCCATAGTGGATTGTTTTCTATAGATTCATCAAAATACCTACCACTGGATAAGGAGCCCTATGTTCTACCAATTCACTGTGAGCAGGTATTTTTTCACTAAAACAATATAATAAGAAATAATGGTCTTATGTAATTTTTTAATTCATTTTTTATTGTGGATATATACATTCTCATTGATAATAAAATTTGATACCACTGGAGATCTAATATATTTATCTTCTTCGCATGTAGGTTTTTTATATGAAGATATTTTGGATCCAAAATGGATATTTGTCATTCAATATGATCCAAGATTAAGGCATATATTCGAAGATGACTCAATCAATACAGAGAAAAGTAATGATGACCAACCAAATATAGTTCAAGAATCGGGGAACATAGAACAAATTGGCATCAATGATGATGTTTAGCCAGAAGACTGTGAACTAGATGATGGTGAAAACGTTCCTTTAGCAGTATGGAGAAGCGGGGCTAGAGGTGTATTTTCACAAAATGATAAATTAGATGAGGCAATTCATCATGACAATCAAAAATTTCCAAAGGCAAATGATCTTATAGAAGAAGGCAATATTGATGATATACAAAATGAAGATCAAATTAATAGATCTGGTAACATTGATATTTTTGATCTAGAAACAACTTTTATTGATACATAATATGACGAAGGTGAAAATGAGGATGATCACAATATGACTTTAGCAAAATGGTTTAGGAAGAGTAATATTAATTGCCTGCAAGAACATATGAACATTGACAAGGAAGCATTGGAAGACATAGATGCATATGATAACATAAATGAATACTTCTAGATAATTTACAGGGTATGTAATTCATATTTAAAAAAGGACAATTATTATATCCCATTTTGAAATGATTCATTGTTATTTGGTTGTAATAGTTATTTAATTACCATGTTTAGAACTCATAATCTAAATTGGTGTTTTGAATATTCTTATAGGTATACTCATTACTTGATGCAATTAATGTCATTAAAATGTATGTTAGTTAATATGGTTTGTTGGTTGGAAATAAGAAGCTCAGTTAGTTAGATAAGAGTTACTGTGGTTAGTTTCATCTATTAGTTGAAAATGGTTAGAAATGATATGAAGTTATGACTGAGACAAAATGAAAATAATTTATGTGTGTATAAATTGTCACATATTGTGCATATAGACAAACATAACTTAACACACAAATATATCTTGCTAAGTTGAATTTATGGAATTAATTATCACAAATATATTAAACTACACTACAATAAAAATTCGAATTATTAAGGATATTTGGATGGGTAATGAAGGTGATTTCAAATTGTCTAATAAGTTTATTCATTTTTGTGATCAATAATAATTTTCCCACATGCAGGTAATATTTTCCCCATATACGCAATCCCTAATGGCATAGGGTCCCTATCATTGTATTGTTGTCGTCGTTATCATCATTTAATCATCATCCTCATTGCCATTGTCATCGTCATCATATTCACCATCGCCACCACTATCATATGCCATTTTTTGATGAGGATTACCATCATATCTTCCTTGGATATATATATATATAATATATATAATATATATCTTAGAAACCAAGGAAGATATGATGATAATCGTCATCAAAAAATGGCATATGATGATGATGATGAGAAAAAAAATCATTGGTCATAAAAGGTTACCATACATAGACTATCTTTAAAGGTAGATCAAATTATTTTTTGCACACTTCCAAAACATATGGTTTCTATTCCAAGGTAGATCTTGAACACATTGATGAAGCCAACTTGGTCTTGGATGTATCATCCAAGCATTCTATATATTTACAAGTTCACCTCTCATTTTCATTGTTTTTTAAAATTCTAAATATTTTCACACATGATATACTAAATAGTTAATGGACAATACAAATAGTTTCCACGGTTGATATTATTCTGCTTATATGCTCTTTGTAACTGAACAAAATTATTAATTTTGCCTTGAGAATTAGACTTGTAGCACAAAGAAAATGGTTGGAAATCATTTAATGGTTATATCAATTCACAAATACTAACAATTGTTTTTGCTTTCTCCTTAACTTTTGCAACCCAATTTGACTTAAACATGCTTAACAATGAAAAAACCTGTTGTCAATACTTCAGGTTTTATAAAATTCCTATAAACAACTATCTCTACTTGGTAATCTAAAAAATATCAACAAATTCACAATCTCATATATTGGTCAGAAGAGGCCATTGTCAAAGTGAATCAAATATGAAGAATGATCTATGTCTACTAAAACCTATAATCACATTGTTTCCCTAATAGCAACTAAAAACTTCTATACCCAGTTGTTGAAATTTTGCAACCAATTATAAACCTTCAACAAGAAGTGGTTTTCTAATGAGGATTATTGCCATATCATCCTTGGTTTTACGAGGAAAAAGAAATAAAATTTCATTGGTTATCAAAGGTAAACCAATTAAATAATCTGCGTAATTCCAAAACCTAGGGTTTTGTATTCAAAGTAAATCCTAAGCACATCAATGAAACAAACTTTGTTTTTATGTATCATCCAAACATTATGTACAATTACAGACTCACCTCTAATCCATTTTTTCTAAAAATGTTGAATATTTTCATACGATATCCTGAACAGTTAGACAATACAAATAGTTTCCATTGCTATTTTTCCATTTATATACTTTTTGCAACTTATTTGAAAGAGAAATTTTGTCCGTACAATTAGACTTGTAGTACAAAGAACATGGTTAATACATACGATTCAACCAAAAACTAGTTACTGCCAAAATTCAACCAAAAAAATACTACTGCATAAAAATAGAATTAAAAACAAAAACAAAAACAAAAACAAAAATTTCCCAAATTAAAAATAAATAAATAAATTATCAACTTTTTTTTACCAAAATTTAATGATTTTTTTAGTGCTAATACTAACATCACCATTACAACAAGATATTTTTCTAGTGTTAATACTGCCATTACAATAAGATATAAGAGGGATATATGAAAAAAGTTTAATAATAATATGTATGTAGAAGATGGTCTTCAAACTGGCGAATTCATGATAATCAATGGGACTACAGTCAAAATAATTGTATGTTATTTACTCTTTTACATAGATTGTCAAAATAATTACATAAATTATTTTTTTTTAATCAAAATTTAACAAAAACTTTGCTGGTGCTAACATTAGAACCACCATTAAAACAAGATATCTTTCTAGTGTTGACAACACCATTATAGTAAGATACCTCAAGAGAGACAGAAAATGTAAAAAGTATGATAGTAATATGTATCCAGAAGATGGTATTGAAACTAGTAATTGTTCACAATCTAGAAGATTGTAAGGTCATTCTCATTGTCATAATCATTGTCATCATCATCACCATCATCCTTGTCATCGTTATTGCCATCATTACATTATCATCGTAATCACGCCATCATCATCAGCTCGGTCATCATCATCGTCATGATCATCATTATGGACATTGTTTGCAATTGTTCATAATTATAGATGCTGTAAGAAATAACATCAACCCAAAAATTGTGATTAGTGCTAGAAAAGTGTTGTTTAGGAAACATTGATATACATAAGAGAAATAACAACTCTATTTTGGAGAGATGAATCACCATCGTAATCATTGTCATTGTCATTGTTATCATCCCCGTCATCATCATTGATGTAATTTCTATCATTATTGTTGTAATCGTCATCATGGACATCATCATCATTCATGCCATTATTGTTTTTGATGATGACCTAGATGAAAATGATGATGAAAAGGATGATGGCACCAAATATAATGCTTATGATTATGACAATGACAACATTTAAAAATTGGGAAGATTTGCCAAGGTCATTAGCATTGTCATCATCATAATCATTGCCATCATCATTATTGTCATTGTAACTACTATTCTCTTTATCATCATAATCACAATTCATGTCATCACCATCATCTTCATTTTCATCATTGTCAAGATTATTGACACTGTCATCAATTGTGCATAATTGTCAATGCCATAAGGAATATCATCAATGTAGAAAATATGGTGAGTGTTGGAAAAGGGATGCAAAAGCGAACACAGAAATGGGGGCAACAATAGAAGTAAAATTGGATGAAAAGTGGATGCAACATAAGTAGATGCACAACAACATGCAAAACCTGACACAAAAGTGGATGCAAAAGCAAATGCAGTTGTCAATGCAAACTTGCATGCAAACTTGAATGCAAAAGTGGAAGCAAACATGGGTCCAATGGTAGGCGTAAAAATTGGCACAAATTGTGGTGAAACAAATGTGGGTGCAACAATAGTCGTAGAAAAGGACCCAAACTTAATACAAAAAAGAGACAAACATGGATACAAAATAGGATGAGAAAAGGGATGTAAACATGGACACAAACATGGGTGAAATAGTCGACACAAAATTAGATGCAAAAATGGATGAAACAAAAGTGGATGCAATACGGGATGCAAAAACGTACACAATATTTGATGCAAACTTGAACACAAAAGAGGGTGCAAATGTGGAAGAAAATGTGGTTGCAATGGTAGGCACAAGATATGGCAGCAACAAAGTGGATGTAACAATAGACAAAAAAAATATGCAAAATAAGATGCAAAAAGGGATGTAAAAGTGGAAGCAAACATTGATGCAATAGGCAAAACAAAATTGGATGCAAAAAATGGATACAATGGAAGTAGATGCAAAAGTAAATACAAAACGAGATGAAAAACCCAATGCATAAACCTGACACAAAAGTGGATGCAATATTTGATGTAAAAGAGGATGTGAACATGGATGCAAAATTGGAAGCAAACATGGGTACAACAGTAAGTGCAAAACATGGGGCAAATTGTGGCACAACAAAAGTGGATGTAATGAAAGATGCAAAAAAAGAATTAAACTATGATGCAAACAAAGATGCAAAAAGGGATTTTAAAAATGGACTTTAAAATGGGTGTAATAGTGGATGCAAAATTGTATGCAAAAGCGGATGCAACAGAAGTCGATGCAAAAGTAGATGCAAAACGAGACACAAAACCCGATGAAAATCCTGATCCAAAAGTGGATACAAAAAGGGATGCAAAAATAGATGTAAAAGTTGATGAAAACCTAGACGCAAATGAGGATGCAAAATTATAATCAAAAGTGGGTGCAAAAGGTGGTGCCAAAATAGGCGCCAATTGTGGCACAAAAATATTAGATGCAATAGTGGGAACAATAATAGATGTAAAAGAAGATGTAAATATGGATGCAAAACAAGATGGAAAAGTGAATGCAACAAAAGTAGATGCAAAATTATATGCAAAACTAGACATCAAACTCGATGTAAAACTTGGCACAAAAGGGATGCAAAAATGGATGCAAAAAAGGGTGCAAAAGCTGATGCAAAAGTTGATGCAAGTGTAGGTGCAAAAAGTGGATGCAAATGAGGATGCAAAATTATGTCAAGCAAAATTAGGTGCCAAACTTGATGCAAAACTTGGAACAAAACCTGGTGCAAAGGATGACACAAAACTTGGCATAAGATTTGGTGCAAAACCCGGTGCAAAACCTATTTCCATACCTGGTGCTAAACTTGGTGTAAGATTTGGTGCAAAAATAGATGCAAATTTTGTGTCAAGTTTTGCGCCATATTTGATAAATGCATGCAAATAGCACCAAAAATGGGCTCTAGATGCAAAAAAAGAAGTAAACATGGATGCTAATCACAGGGATTTGTTGTAGTGGTATGCCATTAGTTTATCAAATGATCCCTTCCTATTATTCTCTTAAAAGAAAGTCCATCCCTTTTATTTAAAGTGAAATCCCTTATGATACTGTTCCCCTGACAATGGTAGATCTAAGGCCTGAGAAATGAATTTTGCACTTAATGGGATAACTAGGTTTCCCACCATGGTTTGATCCTATGCATAATTGTTTGTGAACTCCCCGGTGATGCTTTCATTTTGCCCATTTAACTTTTGGAGGAAGCCTATTAGACCAGCCTGATAAAGTTTCTCTACGGTCTCCTTTTCCCAATGCTCAATCTGGAAATATTTTAGTTCTACCCTGGTAGCCATATGCTCTGAAAACCAATTTATGTAACCTTGCACTATCATCATTATCATTATTAAAATAAAAATTTATGCATACATACAAATCTTTGTTGACTTATTCATGCATTATGGTGATAGGGCTTACCTCCTCTCTGATGCTCTTCACACAAAAAAATGAAATAAATCTTCTTTAACCTCTGTTCTGCTACAAAAAAAAGGGTTCACGATTCTTCAAAACCCATAAAAAACATTGCTCTCTATATACAAAGATCATAAAAAAATTGTGACCATGTTTTTATTGCTCCTTAACTCATAATTCAATCTCTGTTTTCGCCAAAATTCATCAGAAATCCCTTCTCTGTTTCAAAAATTCTCACTATGCACATGGATGAAACAGATTTTGCCATACAGACCATACATGGATGAAATGAATTATGCCCACTATGTGTAAAAAAATAGGAAAAATTTTGTTCTCAAAATCAAAATTGAAAATTTTGTGTTTTCTCATACAACCACGCATGACAAAATTGCCATATTACCTTATCTGGAAGTGATTTTGTGATATTTCTGAGATAACTTGAGTTCTTGTGTTAGACAACACTAATTTAGTCAGAAACATACTTCAATATTTCCAAGGATTCGTTCATTAAATAAATGGCAAATACATGTTTAATGGTGGTAATCACTTAGGTTTTTCAATTGAAGTTTTAGCTCCTTTTTAACATGACACAATGCAATGCTTAACACATTTTTTTCCTTGAATATGCTAACAATTTATGGCAATCTGGAGGCGATCTCTTACCTTCTTTTATGCGATTTCTGGAGTCTATTGGAGTGCTCAATCAACCTAAACATTGAAAAAATCTTTGTTCTCTATCTTCTTGAAAACCGATGCCTTCTTTTTTCCACAATTGCCTATATATTTTGTGTTTCTTCCTCTTTTTAGGGTTCTTGCTTTATGCAACCCTCTCTCTTCCTTACTTTCATTTTGCTACTTATTTCTCCTTCCACAAGAGTGTTGTATGCGTGTGCATGAATGCATAATGTTCAACACCTTTACCTAAGCGAAATTTGGCTATGATGGTGGAAAAAAAACGTTTAGTACAGATCTTGCGTTTACACAGTGAACAAATAGTAGTAGTTTATAGTGTTTGAAAGCGTTTGTGCATTTGTTTGAAGGCATTTAACAGTTTCTACATTCTAGCACATACTCTGACTGCATGCCTTTGGCTGCCATGTGTTCAATTGATAGTGTTTTCACCTTCATCCTTTCCTCCACAGTGTATATGCCTATCTCATCACCATAAATCACGTTCTCTGCTCCACTCATGTCTTTGTATGCCCATACCTTCATTCCTTTGCATGCCCATTGAAATGCATCATTTCAACTTGGTTATGGCCTTTATCATTTTATATTGCGCACTTGGTTATGTCCTTTATTAAGTATATTGCACTTTGCTCCATAACTTAGGTATATTGCACTTTTCATTGTTTAACTTAATTTTAAAATAACTCTAAAATGGTCATGTTTAAAATTAAATTTCTATTATGACACTAGCCTTTGTTGTTTTTCTAGGTCAACAAGGACTTGAATATTGAGGCTTCAATTCTTGATCCATATACTTAAGAAAATAATTAGGATTAATGTGATGGTTTGTTTTTTTAATGATTGGAATGATGGTATAGGGAATGCTGGTTAAATGTAGGAAAGGGTAATGAATAGGTGATGATAGTAATGGTGATGATAATGAAGGTAGGAATAGAATGCATATCAAGCACTAAATTAGTCTTAACAGCTTCTAGAAAATTAAAAAAGAAAAATTCGAAATTTTAAGAGAAAAATTCTCACTTATTGTACTTATATTCCCATAAAATATTTGATGTCAATGATGTCCTCTAGTGAAATGATGGTTGACAATGTCTTTATTATCATAACAATGTCTCTTCCAAGATATATTGAAATGTAGAGACTTATTTTTGCTTCATGTTTTCGCATATGACATTGATTTAGGATCTTTGAATGTTGATGTTGTTCAGGTCCCTTCTATAGTTTGTAATTGATGTTTCAGGTCCCTTCTGAAATGTACTTTTCAACAATATTTTATGTTGTTTCTTCCATATAATACAGGTTCCTTTTGCATAATAATATCTCAGGTTCCTTTTGCACAATATTTTCAATGATGTATCAGGTCTCGTCTGACATGTAATTGTTGGAAATAATACTGACAGGGGGGGGGGGGGGAATCAGTATTATCAAGTCAATAATAACTTTTTCATTTCCATATTAAGATTCATATACGCTACTTCAGTTAAGGCAAACCGCGTGTATACGCAACTATGTGTAATGCAACAAGCATATATCTAGTAAACTTATGATTTAGTTAGTTGATCCTTAATAAGTGCATCAGAACATTATTAACCATATGAACAGTAAAAAGGAGTAGTAAAATAGAACAGATCATCACACACAAGAAGCACACATGAACACCATGATGTAAGGTGGAAACCCAATGTGGGTGAAAACCACCTGCTGCAAGTCGTCTCAATCTTCTTTTTAATAAGAAATTTCTTTTACAATAGTTCTGTATTGGTGCAGTCTTATACCAGTACATAGGCTTCTACTTGCAGAAGGCTACAACCTTCTCTCATTCTCCAGACTCTTCTGGAAGGGAGCTACAACCCCCTTAGCTCTTGTACTAGCTGATCCATTTACTAGTACATAGGTGCCAGCCTACTGAAATGCTCCAACCTTTACTCGTTTTCCAGCTGCTATTGGAAGGGAGCTATCACCCCCTTAGCTCTTGTACTAGCTGATGTACTAGTACGTAGGTGCCAACCTACAGAAGGCTACAACCTTCTCTTTCTTCCTCCAAGTACCACGTTTCATAAATTTTCAGACTGGATACTCATGGAACACAACATCATAATTTGAAGGCCATGTTTCATCCCATTTTCATACTGGACCCATTAATATCATTGAACCACACAATCAACCAACATCCATTTTTACATCACTCAAAATTGAATCACTGAAAACCCCAATATATAGAATCAATCAAAAATTCTCATAATGTTGTAACTAGAAAACAGTAACAGTATCCAAACACCAATTCTGAACCCAGAACACTACAGAATAGACAAAAGTAGCTAAAACAAATTTCAAGAAAGATCTGCAACTTCACCAATGGTAACCTGCGAACATCCACGCCTTCTCTGTGTCGAACCTGCAAGGATCCGCACCTCCACTATGTCAGTCCTTCGGACTTCGCACCTGCGCTGTGTAAAACCTGCGGATCTCTGCACCTGCTCTGTGTCTCACCTGCGGACCTCTGCACCTGCGCAGTGTCTAGCCTGCGGATCTCCGCACCTGCACTGTGTCTCGCCTACGAACCTCCGGGTATAGATAATTTATCAGACTTCAATTATAGCCCAGACTATCAGATTTACAGATCTGATCATGCACCAAAGAGATCTCGACCCATTAGTAGATTTGCCTTGTAATGCTCACATTTCTCCTTGATTCAGGTCCAGCTATAACTCACCAACCGATCAGTAGTATTTCAGATCTTGCTCTTCTTAAGATATTCAACACGTCTGTATACAGCCAAATGATCTCCTTTCCTTTTTATAGACTATGCCTTACTCAAACCATGGTCCAAAACCATAGAGATCCAATACTAGGGACCCAAAACCTAGGTTCAATACTTTAGATGCAAAACCACGGACCAAAACCATAAGATCAAAAATGTCAGACTAAATACCATGGACCAACCATAATATTTCCCATGTGCGCACGATTTTCTCTGCATGAAAGTGTGTGTACTTTACGACTGCACATTTTGTTCTGTACACCTGTGAATATGTTTGCATCTTTTGTTCGGCGCACCTACGGAACCTACCGATGTCCACAACGTTGTGAACAGGAACCTGCGAACCTGCGGGTATCTCATTTTCTTCCATTCTGAGAGCCTAAACTGAGATCTTCCATTTGAGTGAGTTTCCATCAAGGACAACACCTGTGCCATCCCTGTGTCATATTGCCAACAATCTCCCCCTTTGGACTTGATGGCAAAGCTAACTTGTCATATTGAGAACTGTCATCTTAATGAGTTGTCATTGTTTATTACATCTGAACTGATTCCTTTTAGCTATCCTGTATTCTGTCACATCTGATATCACTTCTGTAGATTCATATAAGTTATATATAAGTGAGTTGTTCTTCTACGAGTGGGTTTCCATCAAGTACAACACATGCATCATAATGCCAACAATCTCCCCCTTTGGACTTGATGGCAACAACACCAAATCACTCTCCCCCTTTGACATCAAGGGCAAAGGGCGGACCAAGATATTCTCTTTCCTTGATAATCATTCCGTTGTCCATACTCCTGCTAAGTACCTGTTGAAATCTCTGAATGATCTCCCCCTTTGTATATGCCAAGGAGTACCAATTTGTCCATGCCCCCTCTGACTATAAGCAAGGTCTGCAAAAGGATGTTCTACAAGAAGAACATGACTCTATACATCAAAAATGACCTTCCTATCACCAAGGACTCATACATACATCCATCTCTCAACCAAGTGGGGATATACCAATATTGACTCATCCATCCAACCAAGTGGGGATACACCAGATACCAATACATGACTAAAATATTACATCATCCTTCCCATGCATAGTGGGGGCACAAATTACATCACATGATCAAACGGGATTCATCAAATGACTACAATAAACAGAGGCAAACTATTATATCATGAGTCTTGATGTGACCTTTACATTGAATGATATATATGATATTTATAACAGAGACCCAACATCTAAATAAGACCATGATAGTCATCAACAACTATCATACACAATGTATGATATGCTCCATAAGCATCTATCAACAACATCTAGACTAGCAACCAAATCATATGTGAAAAACACCATAGCCATCTCATCAACATCAAGATCTGCATGATCCAAGTATCATCACTTTGGGAATATCTGCATCAATCAACATATGTAAGTATCAATCTATCATCATATAGGTAAGAACTCATCATCATCATGTCTCCAACCATGCAACTTTGAGTAATCATCCATGTATCCAGTACTATGTATCTTGAGATCAAGGTCATTTGTCAAGACTTCTTGATATCATCAAGAGCAACAATCCTCATCCATATGAGCACCAAGAACTATAGAAATCCTATATCATAACTGTACTATATGATCTTTATGCATATGACGACAGCAGCATATGAGTGACTCATCATCAAGTAATGTGTATTCAAGCTTTGTACTTCTCCTTATCCTTATGAAGATCATGTAAGCACCATATATGCATCATCAGAGAATCAACCACAAATCTGATCTGAACATCAACAATGTAACCCCAAGAATCATATGAGACAACTCATAACTATATCATAGCAAGATATATCATTTAGCCATGAGAGCATCATGACCAAATACTACCAACCATAATGCCAACAATGCACTATTGAAAGTGTATACTCCCACTGAACATGTGCCATCTTGTTTACTATCAGATCCAATCGTGCATATATCAACAGGAAGTATCAAGGCATTATTAGGATCAAAAACACTTCTAAACCTCTTACAAGTATCAAGACATTTCCACACATCATCAGCAGATTGTAACCATTATCAAACAGAGCAAATAATGGATTGAATCATATCAAACCCTTTTCCTGAGCATGTCCCTACTGCTTTTCCTCAGACTGACATATACGCGACTGTGCAGTGTTTAACTCGCGTATATACGCGACTTCCCTTTATGAACCTTGCGTATGGGATTTAGGACACTGAAGTTTTACACTTTTAGCTCCTCCTAAGTCTGTTATGTTTGTATATGGTGTTGTGCCACATCTTTCTGATTGCACTTCCTTCTTCTTCCATATCTTCAAGTGTGATGATGTTTTCTCCTTTTGGTGTGGTGCATGTACCTTGTCCTTGCATTCCTTTGCTATATGTCCAAGCTTGTTACATGCATAACATCTCATATGTTTCATATTCCTTCTGTAGCAATCAACAGCTTTGTGACCAAACATATTGCAAGAAAAACAATATCCCTTACAGTACCTAGAACGTGATGATCTTTCTGTGTGATGGTCTTGAGCCATTCTCCTTCTGCATCTGGCTGAAACATGTCCGAGATTATAACATTCAACATTATACATTGGAGGAGTAAAAGATTTTCTTTGAATAATTTCTTTCCTTGGCTGTTGATGAGGTTGTCCTCTCATCTCCTTGTTGATTATTTTAGATTTCTCATTAGAGTTCTCTGTCTTATTTAGTGAACTAGATTCACCTTCAACAGATTCATGAAAACCAAGACCAGTTTTGATAGCAGGAGACCTTTGACTACTAAGAATATCATCCAAGATCTTAGTACTATCTTGAAACTGTAGGAGCTTATCCTTTTCTTCTAATTTATCTTTCAGAATATTTACCTCAGCCTGCAGTTGCTCTTCCTTTTCATGATACTGCTTCTTCATGATTCCTTCAGCTTTTCTTTCTTCTTCCAACTGATGTCTTAATTGAAGAACTTCGTTTTCTTGCTTTTCAAGAGCTTGGAGTAGATCTTTATTTTGATTTTTTCATTTTTCAAGATCTTCCTTTAGCAAGAGGATCGTAGCTTCAAGTCTTTCATAGTAACTGGATCCATCTTTGAGTTTCTTGATTGTTTTGCTCCTTTCATTGACTTCATTTCTTAATGATGTCACCTCATCTTGCAACTTTTGACATTGATCTTCCTTGTCCTTGAATAACTTCCTTACCTTGTTTCCTTCCTCTAGTTGAGCTTTTAGTTTGTTAACTTCTTCTTTGAAGGTACATTCCCTTTTGTTCAACAGATCTTGTTGATCTCTAATTTTGCCTGTAAGCCTTTTAAATTCTGCCTCTATTTGATATCTTTCTTGCTCACCCATAAGAGCAACTTCAGTTGTTTCACTATCACTTTCATCATCTTCAAATGGATAGATAAGTGTATCAACAGAGGATAAAAAAAATTATACCTGATAGTTCTTGATTCTGAAGTGATTCTGAATCTAAAGTGCTTCTACCACATATTCCCTAATCGATTCTCCCACTATCATAGTTCTTCTAAGATGTATTCTTCTTCTTAGGGGCTTTCTTCTTAAGCTTCTTTCCCATAGTTCTACGGATCTCCTTCAAGCGATCAAGCTTCTACCAAAGGACCTGCTCTGATACCAATTGTTGGAAATAATACTGAGAGGGGGGGTGAATCAGTATTGTCAAGTCAATAATAACTTTTTCATTTCCATATTAAGATTCATATACGCTACTTCAGTTAAGGCAAACCGCGTGTATACGCAACTATGTGTAATGCAACAAGCGTGTATCCAGTAAACTTATGATTCAGTTAGTTGATCCTTAATGAGTGCATCAGAACATTATTAACCATATGAATAGTAAACAGGAGTAGTAAAATAGAACAGATCATCACACACAATAAGCACACATGAACACCATGATGTAAGGTGGAAACCCAATGTGGGTGAAAACCACCTGCTGCAAGTCGTCTCAATCTTCTTTTTAATAAGGAATTTCTTTTCTAATAGTTCTATATTGGTGCAGTCTTATACCAGTACACAGGCTTCTACCTGCAAAAGGCTACAACCTTCTCTCGTTCTCCAGACTCTTCTGGAAGGGAGCTACAACCCCCTTAGCTCTTGTACTAGTCGATCCATTTACTAGTACGTAGGTGCCGACCTACTGAAATGCTCCAATTTTTACTCGTTTTCCAGCTGCTACTGGAAGGGAGCTATCACCCCCTTAGCTCTTGTACTAGCTAATGTACTAGTATGTAGGTGCCAACCTACAGAAGGTTACAACCTTCTCTTTCTTCCTCCAAGTACAACGTTTCATAAATTTTCAGACTGGATACTTATGGAACACAACATCATAATATGAAGGCCACGTTTCATCCCATTTTCATACTGGACCCATTAATATCATTGAACCACACAATCAACCAACATCAATCTTTACATCACTCAAAACTGAATCACTGAAAACCCCAATATATAGAATCAATCAAACACTTCTCAGAATGTTGTAACCAGAAAACAGTAACAGTAACCAGACACCAATTTTGAACCCAAAACACTGCAGAATAGACAAAAGCAGCTAAAACAAATTTCAAGAAATATCCGCAACTTCACCAATGGTAACCTGCAAACATCTGCGCCTTCTCTGTGTCGAACCTGCGGGGATTTGCACCTCCACTGTGTCAGTCCTGCGGACTTCGTGCCTGCGCTGTGTAAAACCTGCGGATCTCCGCACCTGCTCTGTGTCTTGCTTGCGGACCTCCGCACCTGCGCTGTGTCTGGCCTGTGGACCTCTGGGTATAGATAATTTATCAAAGTTCAATTATACCCCAGACTATCAGATTTACAGATCTGATCATGCACCAAAGAGATCTCAACCCATCAGTAGATTTGCCTTATAATGCTCGGGTTTCTCCTTGATTCAGGTCCAACTATAACTCACCAACCAATTAGTATTATTTCAGATCTATCTCTTCTTAAGATATTCAACACGTCTGTATACAGCCAAATGATCTCCTTTCATTTTTATAGACTATGCCTTACTCAAACCATGGTCCAAAACCATAGTGATCCAGTACTAGGGACCCAAAACCTGGGTTGAATACTTTAGATGCAAAACCACGGACCAAAACCATAGGATAAAAAATGTCGGACTAAATACCATGGACCAACCATAATATTTCCCACGTGCACGCGATTTTCACTGCAAGAAAGTGCGTGTACTTTAAGGCCTCACTTTTTATTTAGTACACCTACGAATATGTTCGCATATTTTGTTCGGCGCACCTGCGGAACCTGCCAATGTCCGCAGATTTGTGAACAGGAACCTGCGAACCTACGGGTATCTCATTTTCTTCCATTCTGAGAGCGTAAACTGAGATCTTCCATTTGAGTGAGTTGCCATCAAGGACAACACCTGTGCCATCCCTGTGTCATAATGCCAACAATCTCCCCCTTTGGACTTGATGGCAAAGCTAACTTGTCATACTGAGAACTGTCATCTTAATGAGTTGTCATTGTTTATTACATCTGAACTGATTCCTTTTAGCTGTCCTGTATTTTGTCACATCTGATATCACTTTTGTAGATTCATATAAGTTATATATAAGTGAGTTGTTCTTCTATGAGTGGGATGCCATCAAGTATAACACATGCATCATAATGCCAACAGTAATTTAGATTCCTTTTGCAATTCAACTACGCAAACTATTTTCATAGTTTTATTACAAACTTTCTCCTTGCTTATGTTAAGACTTGTACTCAAGTCTTGCATTTCTTGGAGGATTATTTCTGCAAAATCAAACACAAGTAAGAGTAAAACAAAGTAGAGAATTCATACAGACCAAACTAGTTGGTTTTCCTATATGAATTCAAGTTTTCTTTGTGCCAGTTTCCTGGATTTTCACAAACAAACTTATATATATTGGAATTATGGAAGGCATATTGCTATGTTGTTCCATTATTTCCAGATCAATGTTTGTTGATTTTTTTCATAAAATCCTCTTTATTTATAATCTTATTGTAGACTTTAAGCCTATGTCCATTAACTACAAATGAAATAGATGCTTCATCAATTGTTTTTATTTTGACAGCTCCATTGTCAAAGATCTCTTCTATCTCATATGGCCCCAGCCAATGAGTTGTGAACTTTCCTTGAAATCCTTAAACTTGGAGTCAACAATAATGTCCGGTCTCCTTTATTGAATGTTTTATTTTTTATAAATCGATCATGCCATTTTATTATTTGTTGCTGCACAAGAGATGTGTGCTTTACTGCTTGTTGTCTTATTCCATCCAGTTGATTTAATTCCATGACTTGTTGTTTTTGTGCTTTAGATAATTCCATTCCCAACGTTGCTGCTAGTTTGAATGTATGTATTTGAAATTCTATGGATAACATGACTTCTTTTCCATACACCAATTGATATTGACTGAACCCAGTTGTGTTCTTCCATGTTATCCTATATGCCCATAATGCATTTCTTAATTTCTCTGACCAATCCTTTCTATTCATTTGTACAGTTTTCGTCATGATATTCTCCAAGATTTTGTTTGTTGACTCCACTTGTCCATTTGCTTGAGGATGGTACAGAGTTGATTTTCTATGTTTGATATTGTACTTATCTGTAAGATCTCGAACAAGTTTGGAGGTGAACTATGTGCCTTGGTCAGTTACAATTTGTCTTGGAACTCTAAATCTGAAATATTTCCTCAAAGAGGAATGTGACTACTGTGTCTTTTGTTGCTCTTGCCACTGCCTTTGCCTCAATCCACTTAGTAACATAATTGGTACATACTAAGATGTACTTATTCCCATTTGAAGGTGGATTTATAAGACCCACAAAGTCTAGAGCCCATTTCTCAAATGGCTCTATGAGTACATGTGGATTTAGTGGCATTTCATCTGATATTATTGGCCTTCCTATTCTTTAGCAGCTGTCACATCTTTCGACATAAGCTTTGGAATCCTTGAATATTTCTGGCTAGTAGTAGCCAAGTTTCAACACCTTGTAGGTTGTTCATTTATCTGTAAAATGACCACCACATGGCTCGTCATGACAAGATTTAAAAATATCTAAGATTTCATCTTCTCTAATGCATTTTCTTATTATTATATTAGAACTAGTATAAAAGAGATCACCATTGACCCAACTATATCTAGCACTTTCTCTAATAATTTTTCTTTTCTGTTTATTTGTGAAGTGGGATGGTAATATTCCAGAAGATAAATAGTTAGCTATATCTACAAACCATGGGGTTTTAACAGTTATTGCAAATAGATTTTCATTTGGAAAATTATCTGAAACAGGATTTGGATCACCTGGTGAATGAAGCCTTGAAATAAAGTCAGCTACTTGATTATCTTTACCTGATTGATCTTGAATTGTAATGCTAAATTCCTGCATTAACAATAACCATCTTGACATTTGTAATTGTTTTTTTCATTAAATATCTAATGGTTGAATGGTCTATGTGAATGAATACTTGATAGCATGTTATGTAATGTCTGAATTTATTAACTGCATGTACTACAACTAGCATTTCTTTTTATGTAACATTTCGAACATAAATGAGTCGGGACCTTATGTTGACATTCCATAAAAGTTGGGCAACACAAAAGGTGGAATGTTTTTCATTTTCACTTCTTCTCCTAATATTGCGGTTGTATCTAATATTCGAAAGCCAAAAATAGCTTCCTGATCATTATTATTTTCTTGTTTGTTATCATGTAGTCTTTTGTTATCATACTCTCTTTTTCTCTCTTCTCTTTTTCTTTCTACTTCTCTCCTTGCCTCTTTCTCCCTTTGTCTTTGCAATTCTTTATGTTGTCTTTCATATTGAAGTCTTTGTTCTAGAGTGAGGATAGTAGATCCTTGCCCTTCTTTTGTCATAGTTTAAGCTATTTCTATAGCAATTTGAGATTCAACTTGTTGTTTGTTTTCAAAAATAGGTTGATCTATTGGTTCAAGAATGGGTTGATTTAATTGTTTAACAATTTTCCTTGTTTCCTTTTGTTTTCTATAGTTGGTGTTCCTTTTGGGGTTTGTTTTCTTTTTACCTCTAAGGCTAACAAGTTTTGTTGTCCAATTAAAGTCAATCTTTGTCTTGATCTTTGTTTCTCTTCTAATTCCTCTAGAATTGGTTTACCAACAACCAGTTTAGTTAATCCTGATCATCCTGCCTCTATGGATGGTTGAATTTTTGGGGGGTTTTGCTTAATGAATCTACCTTTCTGGTCTCTATCTCTAGGCATCAAGAAACATAACTAAAAGAAAAACTAAATTTTTGTTGTTTTTGTTGTGTTTTTATTTTCTTATTGTGTTTTTATCCTCTAATTGGCTATGTTGATTAATGCTTCCCCGGAAATGATGACAACATGTTGAGTCAATTTATTGAGTCAATTAACACAAGTATTTTAAATATGAATCTAGGTTTGTAGAACTTAGAAGCATGTCCAAAATATATGGATATCAACTATAATCAGCTTTAGAAGATAAGTTATGGAAACTGAAGGAAATGCAATTATAAGCCAATTAGAAGTGCATATTACAAATATAAAATTCAATTAAGTAATTTCTAATTTAATATGTAATAAGCATGAGAAGTGGCTCCTAACTTAGGAGAACCAGATTGACCTTCTTCTATAATACTACTTCATGAACAGAAATAAAAAACCACTAATGAACAATAGCTCAAGATGCATAAAAGAATAATAGAAGACACTCCTAACTAAATAGATCCTTGTTTTTCTTCATTACAAATTGCTTTATTATTAATGCCATTGTTAGAAAATTGGTAATTTAGAAAAACACTTAAAGGCAAGAAATATGAATTCTAGTTTCTAATCTCTGATCAAATAGAAGGGGAGTTTAACTTAAACATTGGTTTGTCCCTTCATATGTAGATTAGAAATAAACCAAGATTTATCAGAAAACATAATAAATTATCATACATCTAATTAAATGAACAAAGCTAAAGAAAAACTAGTTTATTAAAATTAAGCTAAATTAACCATGAAGTGTACTTAGCTTGGTGTGGGGGCCTTCCACCCTTGCCTTGCACACGTGAAGAGATTACCAGCTACTGCAAACTCAGTCAATCATCCATACTATATTTTCTGACCAATTTTGTAGTCAGTAGCTAAGGTTGACCCACAACTAATTTCAGTAACATTGAACAACAAAAAGAAGATAGAACTAGTTCCTCAAATAAACTCACGATATTTAGAAGTCTCAATATGAAATTATACAAATTCTACATATTCATGCCTTCAATGTTTTGGCTTAAATAGAGAAATATGAAACAAAATGAACTAAAATGACTCTAACAACTATGTCTATCCTTATCCTATCTATCCAGATCGAGCTCATCCTTCCAATCACTCAAAATCTGGAAAATCCCATAAAATCCTAAATTTGGCCTATTTCCTAGGGATTTCTTAAATGACTGGTCCTATTTGACCAGATTTGACCGGGCCTCTTTAAGCTCAGTTTGACTGAACCAATAGGAACACATCTATTCTTAGTTCCCAAGCTTTCTAGAAATGTGCTCAACTCGTATCCAGGTGTCCTGCAATTATGCCATCAATGAAGCCATTGGTGGGCCCCAGTATTGCAGCAATAATGCTGCAACTCCTGGGACTCCCTTCTTTAATTTTATCAACCCGGTAGTTCGTAACAAAATTGGAAGCGATGGTGTTGTATGCACAAGTACTAGCTCTTGCCGCAGCTGTCACTTGGTCAGCTGGCACAAGTCCACTAGGGGCTTAAGCCAACTTCTATGAGCTCTGAGAAGAAGCTTTTTAACTGATGGATGAAAGCTAACTCAAAGGAAGCTAATCTACTTGCAGAAAGAAACTGAAAAGTTGAAAGGAAATGTAAACCCTAGCAAACCCTAATTTTACCAGCTAGCCCTACTGATGCGAAAAAGAGGATGAAAGCTACTGAAAGAGATGCCATTGACTTCTAGGAAGTTAAAATGCATGTTTCTAAGTTATCACTATTTGAAGAAAACATCTTTTTGTATTTTTGAATAAGTTGTCAGAATTATCATGCATGTGCTTTCCAAACTGATTTTTTTACTGTGCAGAGGTGGATCGGTGAGAGAAAATGCTTTGCAGGAGGTTGGAAGGTTCAATAGGGCCTAAGGGCGTCCTAGCAACCCTTCCAGAGAGTTTCACAAAGTTTGGCGATAAGAGACCACTTTCGTGAGCTTCTATAAGGAAGTCTGCTAGTACCGGAATTACGGTTCTACAAGATGTTCTGGATATTTCTACGGATGTCTGTATTTTCTACAGGATGTTCAGAAATGTGGATTTTGGAGGATGGATGGAGGGAGAAAGATGAAGGAGTGGGTATGGAGGTGAGATAATGGTGTGAGAAGGTCCAGGTTTTGGTGGATGGAGCTGAGGAGTGATAAGGATGGTTGGATTTGTTCAAGGAGAGATAAGGTAATGCTACACAATAATATGGAAAGTAAGTCAACGTGAGGGAACATGGAAAAGGTAAGGCAAGGATCTGAAATGGAGGATGAAGCAGGTAGGTTGGATGGAGTATGGGTAGATGGAGAAGTATAATAGGCGCTCTGCAAGTTATTTTTCAAACTAAACAAACAAACACTTAGAAAACCTATGACCTAGTTACTTCACTCTAATCTGACCTAAGTAATAGCAAAAGGAAATGAACAAAAGTTTATTCGAAATGGAATACGTGAAATAACTATGCAACTAAGCAATCATAAACTGGAGCATTTAAACACAACTAATATCAGTGTCTGCAAATGAGAATTCCAACACTAAGGATTGCATGACAAAGCAAAACAACGTTTTTGGTGGCAGCAAGGTCACCTTGGTCCCAGGTCATGATTCCACTAAGGGGGAGGTGAGATCCAAGGTGCTTGGTATCCTTTTTCTGAAGATCTTCCCTATGATTAACCTATCAAGTAAATCTGAACATGAAAAGCTATTTTAATCATCAAAAATGACCTAAGTAACAAAGTAATATTTTAATCTAAATAACAGATTTTATTCTAAGAATGCAGCAAAGACACATGAAAGTAAACAAAGGAGGTACTAGGCACTTGAGATGGGCCCAACCCTAAGAGATACAGCCTCTTAAGAGAGATTAGAGCTGGTGCAAAGCTAGATTCATCTTTATTGCTCAAGAAATAATAGTTACATAAAAAACTATCCACAAGGAAAAACTTGAAAATGTGCTGAAATGCAGAGCTAATCTACTGCCTACAAAGTGACTAAAAAAAAATGACTAAAATCGAACTACCAACTAGCTAACTTCTGTCAACAAAATGACTAACTGAAATGAGGCCCTAAGCCCTCTTATTTATACAAATTGAGGACCCCAACAGTCCTCCTAAACTTTAGGGACTCGGCTGCCCAAAACTTGCAGTTGGCAGCAGTCCTACTTGACTTGCTTGGCTGCCCTTGTGATAATTGATTTGGTGGCCCTTGAACTTCGAGATGATGGTGGATAATTCGAGGTAAGGGCCCATAAATGAAGGGGACACCTTCCTAAAACTCCTCTCCACGAATTTGGCTGCCAAGTGCTCATTTAAACCTTTGATTTTGTCTCCAAATTGACCAAAACACTGCACAAAGCACCCATTAGACTTGTTGGCATAATGACTAACCCAATTCACTCTATTAACATAAATATAATAAAAAACATGCAATAAGCTAATGAGAATGGTGGATTAAGTCGAATTAGGACGCTGAATGAGCCCATATAATTATCCATTTTTGGGGCTCATCAGCCATTATGAGAATTTTTAATCCTGTCCAAAAATGCACTTAAAATCCAATTTTTGTGAAAACATTTGAAAAATTGCAAAACTTAATTTATATACCTAAATATGAATAAACTGGTCAAAATATGGTGTATATAGATGGTAAATTGATGGATAACATGGAAATTAAATGTATTTAATTAAGCAAAATTGGATAAAAGATGAGGGCCAACATTGCTATTAAGAAGTCACGAGTTCAATTATTTCAATGATCTTGGGGTCAAGTAAAAGTCAATTCACTTAACATTTAGCAATAAATGGAAATTATGCTTTAATTAATTGACCCTGCATAAAGGGGGTTGTGAATGGGCCAACGTTTATTTTATTTTATTTGTGCTTGTATGCACTTAAATTTGACATGGTTATAATAGATTCATGCATTGATGGTATGAGAGGATTTTGAGAATAAAATAGAACTTGCACAAATATTTTGACAAAATTATAACATAAATGTCAGGGAGATGAAATTATTTATTATTTTTTAGTGTCATTATCATGTATGTATTTAGCCCCGAGGGTTAGCTCAATTGGTACCAATCATTGAATCACTATTGAGAGGTCACAAGTTTAATTATCTAGACATTATTTGGGTTAGATAAATGTTTAATTCATTTACATTTAATAATCAGTGGAAATAATGCTTTAATTAATTGACCCTGCAAAAAGGGGGTTGTGAATGGGGCTAATGTTGATTTTGTTTCTTTGTTTTTTATTTTGTTTTGTTTTGTTTTTGTTTTTGTTTTTGTTTTTTTGTTTTTTATGCTTGTAAGCACTGAAATTTGACATGGTTATAATATATGCATGCGTTGATGGTATGGGAGAATTCTGAGACTTAGACATGACTCACACAAAGAATTAGAAAAAATTATAACATAAATGTTAAGGAAATGAATTTAGTTGTTATTTTTTAGTGTCATTATCAATGTATGTATTTATCCTTGAGGGTTAACTCAATTGGTCGAGTACCCATCATTAAAGAACCTTAATTTTCTATTGAGAGGCCACGAGTTCAATTCTTACAACGCTCTCAAGGTTAGGTAAATGTTCAATTCACTTAACATTTATAAATCAGTGGAAATTAGGCTTTAATTAATTGAGCCCCATACAAAAGGGGTTATGAATGGGTCCACTGTTGATTTTTTTTCCATTTGTGATTGTGTACACTAAAATTTGAAATGGTTTTAGTCGATTCGTGTGCTGATGGTAGGGGAGGGTTCCAAGACTCAAATATGACTCACATTAAAAAATCAACAAAATTATAACATAAACGTCGAGGATTTGAAATTATGTGGGTAGAAAGATGTGATCATAGAAGCAACTAACCTAGCAACTAATAAACGAAATAACATACCAATCATCATCACATGGCTGCTCAAATCGTAAAGTTCTCCATTCTCATAATAATGAACACTAACACAATATTAAAGTGGAATTAAAGATTACTGGCTATGATGAGATTTAACAACTTGAATTTTTTTAGCCCTCTTAATCTAGGTGGCTCCAGACACATGCAGAAGTCCAAGAGGACTCGAAAAGGGTAAAAAATCGAAGTGTTTGAATTTTGCTCGAACTAGGTTCATGTTGAAGATCTCGTCGTCATGACCGCGGTGATGCTAATGGTTTGTCACACTGAGATCATATGCGAAAGATAGAGCTCTTCAAAGTTTGACATGACAAGGGGGCCCATAGTGTGCCACATGACATCCCAATGAGCAGGTGAGACCCACTAAGTTTATGTGGTAAATTAATGACCACTAAACTATTGACACATGGTGCATTAACGTTTTCTCCATACCCTTCATAATAAGACAATACAAATAGCAAATATCAAATCATATGGTTATTATTATTAACAATATAAACAAAAGCTAAAAAATATCAAAACCATATAAAAATCAAATATCATGGTGAAGCCATATTTTTAAGTCAAGGAATATATATATACTTTGGTTATAACCCACCAATTTCATACCATTATATGCGGGTTAATTAAAGTGGAGTTGGCGGGGATTGAACCCACCCGGCCCACGTGGGCTGACCCCCATCGAGCGGACCCATATGGCGGCGTGCCAACCAACACACATCAAAACACTCCACCAAACTTAAATCATAACCTCCCACGTTTGAATGCAAACAAACTCCGTGCCATTCCAAAAAAAATCGTAATCGTTACAACAAACACTAACTACATGATGAGATTTGCATGGGCGGGATTTGATCCCCCAACCCCATGTTTTGGCATTTGCCTTTCTTACCACAATGCCAAACGACCATCCTTGGAAAACTCCGCCCACGAATAGATAAATAAACCCGATTTCCTTTCGCATGAGGGAGAACAAAGGTGGAATGAGCAGAACGGAATGGAATGGAGGCCGAACAAAACTGCACAGAACGATGGAACTGCGAGTCGGGCCAGAGGTGGAACCATGACACAGTTCCAGGAGGCAAAATGATGGCATGCTTTTCGAGACAAGATTTTTTGCAGATAATCTTAAAGATTCCATGAGGAGGTAAAAATTCATTTCATCAAAATGTAACCAAGTTTGCAGTCAAATTACTCAAATTTTCGTAGGGAATGTTATGGCGAGGTTGGATTCACCTTTTGAGCAGCAGATTTTCAGATTCCCAATGGAGGAGAATCTTGAAGAATCTTGAGGGAATCTTCTAGATTCCTTGGAGGCTAAAATTCGCCAGAGTCAGAATGAAGCCAGCTTCATACTCATTTTTCTCAGAATTTAGAAAGGAACCTGATGGCACAAACAAAATTTTGATCTGAAAAATAGATCTTCAGATGACCCGGAGGAGCGAATCTTTGAGGAATCTAGGGGGAATCTAAAAGATTCCTGTAGCCCCAGATTCTTACTTTGTCAGAATTCAGAAATTTGACAGTCAATTTTGTACTATTCGATGCCACAAATTTGATGGTGCAATACGATTTTCCATTTGATCATTTCATTTTATAGCCACTTTTCAAAGTGGAGTGTAGGTGTCAGCATTCATGTGTGAACAACCATTTCCATGAGATTCGGCGCCGCGATTCATGTACTTCTTTTTGCTATGAGATGCATTGTGCTACATAGATCCCTATTTGATGTTTGATGTGGGATCTTGTTTTCTTACTTGTTTCATGATTCCTGCTTGATGTGACGTGGAATCATCTATGAGATGTACTTCTTGTCATGTTGTTATTGAGATCCCTTTGTCATCATGTTGACGGGATACTCATGTTGTAGTCATGTATGTCTAAATTGAGATCCCTTTGATGCCATGATTGGTGGGATGCTTATTATTGTCATATGTGAAATTATGTTAAACTAATAGGAGTCCTTTTTTGAACTAGAGTTGCTGCAGTGGAACATCTCTTGGAGCCACTCCTACATGAGGGCATATTCCTTGTATGATAGAGAAAACACATGCATTTACATCATCACTCTTTCCAACACTTAATGTAGTGGCCTACACCATCTTGACACCGGGCCTAGAGATGTAGTCCCTCGTGGACGATCTCCATTATCAACATCTTGAGTTTTATGTTGTTGATGATTGTCATGTTCCTTCTTCTTTACAACATGCATTTATGTTGCTTTATGCTATTTTAATTGAAATTATAATCACATCACGAAAGAAAGAGATCTTGGTTAAATCCAGGAGTTGAGTCAACTCGGATCAAGTTTGGTATTAGAGCGGTCTTTGCGTGGATGTGAATTGAAAACATGAACAATGGAATGTGTAGTGACAAAGGATGAAAAAGAGATGTACGAGACCATGCTCAAGATTTCCCAAAGGGTGGAAATAATGTATGAAGCTCTACAAAAAGAGACAGAGGAAAAGGAGTGATTGCAGCTTCAGTTGTGAGCCACGGAAGAGGCCCTTGAAGAGTTGAAGCACAACAACCAGAATCTTCAAACAAAGAACGTTGATGAAGATGCTTCTACACTACAACAGCTGCAAGCTAAGGACAAGGCCTTGAAAAAGTTGCAGTGTGACACATGTTAGGTAAAAAGTATTTCCTCGTCTTCATGTACTTTTCCTAATAATGATTTCACTATTTTTGAAAATCATACCATAGGAATTGGCTCCAAATTGTTGAAGAAAATGGGCTATGAAGGAAAAGGCTTGGGAATTCACAACTAATGCATTGTTAATCCCATGAAAGTAGAGGAAATACCCTGTTAGGAAGGACTTGGGTTGATTTCCCTTCAGTTTTGTCTTTACATAGTATGATTTTTGTTGGAGATGTGGAGATACCAATTACAGGGACAAACATGAGGCTCCTTACCAGGATGAGGTACGAGGAGGAAGAAGAAATTGGTGTTAATAACAAAGGCATAACTCAACCATTGGAGGTTGTGCAGAGACCTCGATTTGCAGGCTTGGGATACACCGAAGGAGAATGCTCAAGGGTGTCATATGCTTTTGAGACATCATTGAAATCGTCAGGGAAAGAGAATGATGGGAACAAATCCTCATCATCCCATGGCAGTACCCATTACAGGGAAAGAGCTGAGGCAAGCTCTCATTGCCATACTTACACCAGAGATGGCAAGGAGAGGTATAACCAGTATCGATATTCGAATGTTCATTTCGATCATAATCATGTTGTTAAATATGAACGTAAATCATGGAATTGAAAAACATGTACCTTTTGTGGATTACATAACCATACATTTTCTAAGTGTTGGAAAAGAATAGTAGTACAAAAAAGAATGAGGCGTGAAAGACCCTCTCAACAAAAGGCAAAGAAGAAGGTAAAGCAGATCTGGAGGAAGAAGACGTATTGCAGTCATTGCAACAGAAGTGGTCACCAAAGGGCAACATGTTGGAGGCTCCATCCAGACCAATGCCTTAAAGACAAAGTGTCAGTGCATGAGCTAGATAAAATGGTTGTCTGACCAATGAATGCGCCACAAGGAGGCCACCGATTCCCATTGATAAGTGAAAAATGGTTTCTAGATATGTTAGCTTGTCATGGTCGTGCTTTTGTAAATCATTTGTTGCATTTTAAAATGTAAAAGTGATGAAGAGTTTTCCATCACTTGTTAAGCAACAATGATGCTTGATCTTATTTTGAGTTGCATGATAAACTGTGAAAGTGATGTCCTGTTTCCATCACTTGTCAAAGAAACAATAGTGTTTGGCCTTATTTTTGTAAATCATGTGTTACAGTGGTGATGTGTTTTCCATCACTTGTTGAAGCAACAATGATATGTTGTCCTTGTTTTCATAGTTGGGGTATTGTTTCCATTTTGATGTAAACTTGACCACCGAGTATGTGTTATAAACTCGTGGCAAGTATGGGATTCTTGGGTCATTAGTTGGTCATGTAAGTCAAGCACGTAATCTACAGAAAAACAATGTACTACACGTTGTCGGTGTCGGCTCATCACTTAAGGCTCTGAAGAAAAAAGGTGAAGGAGATGGAAGTGAGACCTTTTAGGATGCTTGTGATGCAGACAAGGTACAGAGAAGTTGCAAATTATTTTTCATGCTTTTGGAGGACCAAAAGCTCCTCAGTGGGGAGGATTGATCCAGGTGGTTCCAAACACATGCAGAAGTCTAAGAGGACTCAGAAAGGGTTAAAAATCGAAGTGTTTGGATTGTGCTCAAACTAGGTTCATGTTGAATATCTCGTCATCATGATTATGGTGGTGCTAATGGTTCATCAAACCGAGCTCGTATGCGAAAGATAGAGCTCTTCAAAGTTTAACATGACAAGAGGGCCCACAGTGTGTCACATGGCATCCTAGTAGCAGGTGGGACCCACTAATTTTATGTGGTGAATTAATGACCACTAAACTATTGACACATGGCACGTTAACATTTTCTCCTTACCCTGGACAATAAGATAATACAAATAGCAAATATCAAATCATATGGTTATTATTATTAACCATATAAAACAAAAGCTAAAAAATATCAAAACCATATAAAAATAAAATATCATGGTGAAGCCATATTTTTAAGTCAAGTCATATATATATATACTTTGGTTATAACCCACCAACTTCATACCATTAATATATGGTTTACAAACCATATGATAAACATTACAAACATGATATGACAAACAACGTTAACGTATGGGCCACCATTTAATATATATGCACGTTAATTAAAGTAGATTCAGTGGGGATTGAACCTGCCTGGCCCACGTGGGCCAACCCCCACTGGGTGGCCCCATATGGCAACATGCCAACCAACACACATCAAAGCACTCCACCAAACTTAAATCATAACCTCCCACGTTTGAATGCAAACAAACTTTGCGCCATTCCAAAAAAAATCGTAACTGTTACAACAAACATTAACTACATGCTAAGATTGGCATGGACGAGATTTGATCCCCTAACCCCATTTTTGGCATTTTCCTTTCTTATCACAACGCCAAACGACCATCCTTGGAAAACTCTGCCCATGAACAGATAAATAAACCTAATTTTCTTTCGCATGAGAGAGAACGGAGATGGAACACGTGGAACGGAACAGAACAGAGGCCGAATGAAACTGCATAGAATGATGGAACCATGAGCCAGGCCAGAGGTGGAACCATGACATAGTTCTAGGAGGAAAAATGATGGCATGCTTTTCGAGATAAATTTTTTTGGAGAGAATCTTAAAGATTCCATGAGGAGGTGAAAATTCATTTTATCATAATGTAACCAAGTTTATAGTCAAATTACTTAGATTTTCACAGGGAACGCTATGGTGAGATTGGATTCAACTTTTGAGCAGTAGATTTTCAGATTCCTAGTGGAGGATAATCTTGGAGAATCTTGAGGGAATCTTTCAAATACCTTGGAGGCTGAAATTCGCTAGAGTCAGAATGCAACTAACTTCATACTCATTTTTTTCAGAATTTTGCAAGGAGCCTGATGACATAGGCATAATTTTGATCTGAACAACAGATATTTAGATGACCCGGAAGAGGGAATCTTTGAGGAATCTAAAAGATTCCTATAGCCCAAGATTCTCACTTTATCAGAATTCATAAATTTGATAGTCAATTTTGCACTATTTGATGCCACAAATGTGATGGTGCAATCAGATTTTCCAATTGATCATTTCATTTTATAGACACTTTTCAAAGTGGAGTGCAGGTGTCAGCATTCATGCGTGAACAACCATTTCCATGAGATTCGACGCCGCGAGATTGATGATACGACCAACTTCAATAGTTTGACATCCTTTTCTTCAGATGGCCCTAGGATTTGAGGTATATGTAGTGTGTTCATGTACTTATTTTTGCTATGAGATGCATTGTGCTACATAGATCCCTATTTGATGTTTGATATGGGATCTTGTTTTCTTACTTGTTTCTTGATTCCTGCTTGATGTGATGTGGAATCATCTGTGAGATGTACTTCTTGTCATGTTGTTATTGAGATCCCTTTGTCATCATGTTGACAGGATACTCATGTTGTAGTCATGTATGTATGAATTGAGATCCCTTTGATGCCATGATTGGCGGGATGCTCATTATTTTCATATGTGAAATTATGTCATACTGATAAGAGTCCTTTTTTGAATGAGAGTTCCTATAGTGGAACATCTCTTGGAGCCACTCTTGCGTGAGGGAATATTCCTTGTATGATAGAGAAAACACATGCATGTACATCATCACTCTTTCTAGCACTTAATGCAGCGGCCTACACCATCTTGACACCAGGCCCAGAGACGTAGTCCTTCCTAGACGAACTCAGTTATCAATGTCTTGAGTTTTATGTTGCTAATGATTGTCATGTTCCTTCTTCTTTACAACATGCATTTATGTTCCTTTATGCTATTTTAATTGCAATTCTAATCACATCACAAAAGCAAAAGATCTTGGTTAAATTCGGGAGTTGAGTCAACTTAGATCACCTCTTATCCTAGTATTCCTTCAAGAAATCCCTCAATTATCTATTGGTTTCCATTAATAATTCAAATCCACTTAAACACATCTCAACCCTATTAAAAAAAATTAACTATCATCTATATGTATCTTTAAATTTAATATCCTCTATATGTACCCTTCCTTTCCATTTTTTGAGTTTTTGATGTAAATATATTGTTAAACACACATGGGGAGCGAGAAAGATGTAAAAGATAAAGCATGCAATTCAATTTTTATTCACAAATGATACATATTTATAGTACATGTGGTGACCGTTGGGATTCACATCCCAAGGTCCCTTGGACTGCTTAGTCTCTTTAGCTTCCACACTAACCCTTTAGGATTAGGTGTCCAACATTCCCCCCCTTAATCCGAAGGGTTATGTATGAGTCCAAGAAAAGAGCTGTAATACAAAATGTGCAATAATGCATGGCAGCACTAGGCTGAATGG
>APFE030507009.1:43706-66360 GCA_000404065.3 Pinus taeda
TACTATAAAAAATTCAGCATCATACAAAACTATCTATTAAATGGATTCCAATCTTCCATTTGTCTTCAAATATCTTCCTACAAGTACCAACTCCTTATTACACCATCCAATGAATGAATAATATAATGGGTTCATTCCTCAAAAAGTTTCATTTGAGTCCATCTGTTTTGACAAAACTAGATGTGTTCTTCTCAATCCTTCAAGCCCTAATCTCAATGACATCATGTTTTCCACTTGAGCCGACCTTTCAAAATTAAATTTGCGTGCATACACAAATTCACATGTATTCCTTTCACCACTACAATATCTAATGATTATAGCCTTTTCTATTTTAATAGACCAGTCTCCTCCATTTGATCAATAAAAATGCTCATCTAGTAAGATGAAATTTATGGGGATGATAGAACTTAGCTACAATCTAGTCCACATATTTTGCAATGTCTACATGTGTTCTATTGAAAATCCCATATCCTCTTGTCTACCATTTTTTTATGACATGTTTAAAATATTTATCAAAATAACATATGTGCCAATTCAATTCTCCATCTACAACCAAATTGAAAATAATGTTGCTTTGATGTATGAATGAAAGGAATCTTCTTTCCCCTGAATATATAGTGAAAGAAGATTGTACCAAGGGGAAATTATAAAACCTCCAAAAAAACAACTCCATGTTCAAAAAATCTTGGTTTGGAATATATTTTATTACCTATTTTTCCTAGCATTCAATGTCATTGTGGTCAAAGGGGTGAGTTGGAGAAGTTTGTGCTCTCTCTCACACACACATTCACAATATATATATATATATAAATTTTTCCAAATAAATATCGCAAGGAAACCCCTCCACACTTGCATTTTATGGATGTTTCCTAGTATATTTTTGCATGTCAATTTTAATTCTCAAAGCTATACTATACAACTCCAATATTTCCTTTAATTTATTGACATAATCTCTAGAACCATCATAGAACAATAACACATCATCAAAAAACAAAATATGTGTCAAATAAAAAGTATTACCTATCTTTTCTTAAAGTATTCGTTTATTTGACCTCTGAGATAGATAGTATTAATCCCTTAGAAAAAATTAGAAAATGCAAAAGGGATAAAGGGCCACCTGCATTAGTCCTGCAAAAGGATTTAAAAAACTTGATTCCATACCATTAATTTGTACTTCTAGAGTTGCAAAAGATAGGTAGCCCATTATCCAATTTACCATTTTCACATGGAATCCTATGTGAATAAGGATTAATATCAAATATAACCAATTTGATTTATCACAAGATTTAGATAGATCCATTGTATTCAATCTCTAGGTTTTAATTGTATGGATTCTTTTGTAAGCTACTCCAATAACCTTATATGTAGAAGCCCAAACTGTTCTTTAGAAGTATACTTTGAAATTAACTTTTTTTCACCTAGACTGTAATAATATTTTATAATATTTTATACATGCAATTAGAAAGGGTTGTTAACATGAAATAATCGAAGGAATATGGACTTATTTTTTGGATTTAAATCTAAGTGTAGATTTGAAAGCTCCCAATACTTTTCCATTTCTCCGTCACCTTTCCCATATTCAATAGATATTATTCTAGCATGTCATATAAAAACACAATGACTTGACAGATTTGGAGGTACAATTTTAAATTTTAAAACTGACTTTTCCCTCTTTTATTTTTGGAGTAGACTTATAATATTTTTATTTCCTTTTTATTTTGAGGGCTAATACAATTATGGATAGCTACAAAAATTCAACAAAGGGTCCTATTAAACCTCCACCATTTTGGATCTTTTTTATGATTACAAAGTCATCATTTTATTCATTAAAACCTCCTTATAATATCATCCTTTAACACTGAGATGGCTTAAATCCATAATATTTGATTCCAACCCTTTGATCCTATGCTTAAGGTAAAAATAGTATTTTAATGTTTATTTCCAAAAGTTCTTTGGTAAGATTGATTAGATATTGGAGAGTAATTTTATTATGTGTTGAAATATTAACTTCATATGTGTTATAACTCTTTTGATTAGCACGTACATTCATATGTTTACTACTATGTAAGCGTCGACCTACTGAAGGCTCCAACCTTCACTCATTTTCTAGCTACTACTGGAAGGGAGCTCCAACCCCCTGGCTCTTGTACTGGCCGATATGTTTACCATTACGTAGGCGCTGATCTACAGAAGGATACGACCTTCTCTCTTCCTCCAGGGACCATGTTTCATAAATTTTCATACTGGATACTCCTGAAGCACAACAGCATAATCTGAAGGCCACGTTTCATCCAATTTCCATATTGGACCCAAGCACAAAATTAATCACCACTGCAATACACCCATCAACTACACCTGCATCATCAATCTCTGAATCACCCAACACTGAAACCCTGTCAACAAAACACAGTCACCAAAAAACAGAGTAGACCACCGAATTCTACAACAACAACCAGATCCAACTGCAACTACAAATATCATACTTCATACTATGTACGCCACCCTGATGAGCCGAACTAGTGTGTATACGCACTTTTACCAAAGTGAACCCGCATACAGATCTGCAAATATTTACTCATAACTTTGCAGCTATTCCAGACATTAGTCATACCCAGATCATAAAATTTATATAATAAAACATGCGTCAATAATTTAGATCTAGTCTATCCATGATCAAACCACATAATGATAATACATTCCAAGCCTTATGATCCCGATCCATAATCCATCATCAACTGCATAGGTGCATCCTTGGTTCAGATCAAGCAAAGCATCACAAACCCATAACCAGCATACTAGATCTCACACTTCATTATATATTCATCATTTGCACACTTTCACTTTGGCCTAATGATCTTCTTCTCCTTATATACGTTTAGGCCTCTCTCAATACCATGGTCCAAAACCACCTTGGACCTAATACCTGGGGTCAATACCTCGGACCAAATACCACAGACCAATACCAAAATATCATGGACCAAATACCACAGACCAAAACTTAGTTTTCCAGCATGTACGTGCCTTTCCTTCTGTGAAAGTGGGTGTGTACGATATACACGCCTTTGTATATAGTGAACTTGCGTGTATACGCGACTTGGTATATGTGAACCCGTGTATACCTTACTTTCTTCATTCTTGTTTTTACCTGCTATACTGTGATATTCCATGTGAGAGAGTTGCCATCAAGGACAACACTTGTGTCATACCTGTATCATAATGCCAACAATCTCCCCCTTTGGACTTGATGGCATCAACCACACCAAGTCACTCTCCCCTTTTGACATCAAGGGAAAAGGGCGGACCAAGATATTCTCTCCCTTGATATACATTCTGCTATCCATACTCCCCCTGAGTACATGCTGAAATCTTTGATTGCGCTCCCCCTTTGTACATGCTTAGATGTATTAATCCGTCCATGCTCCCCCTGAGCACATGCCGAGTCTAAAAAAGTATTTTTCAAAAGAATAACATGACTCTACAACTCAACTAAGTGAGTCTGACCTTCCTATCACCAATGACTCATACATACATCAATCTCCCAACCACGTTGGGATACACCATTTTGACTCATCCACCCAACCAAGTGGGGATATACCAAATGTTTATACAAGACTGAAATAGACATTATTACATCATCCTTCCCATGCAAAGCAGGGTTACAAATTAGGTCTTTTCATGACCTTTACATCAAATGATATACATGACTTTTATAACAATGACCAGCAATCTAAACAAGACCATGATAGTCATCAGCAACTATCCTACACCATATATGATCTGCACCATAAGCATTTGACACCAGCATCCAAACCTGTAACCTGCAATACCATTCTCTTGGCCAACCAACAATAAGTGGCAAGTTGTATCTTTTAGCTACACAAGCATCATCACCAAAGACTTCTAACCATAATGCCAACAATGCATTATTCGAAGCATATGCTCACCCTGAACCTGTTCCATCTATTCACTGTCAGATATGATCACGCATATATCAGCAAGAAGTATCAAGGCATCATCATCATCAAGTTAGGATCAAAAACACTTCTATACAAAATCTTATGAGTACCAACACATTTCCACACATCATCAACATATTGTAACCATTATCAAACAGAGCAAATAATTGACTGAATCATATCAGACCCTTTTTCTTGACTCTGTCCCATTGCTTTTCCTCAAACCAACATATACACGACTATGCAGCTTCGAACTCGCATATACGCGCGACATGTCTTTATGAAACTTGTGTATGATATTTAGAAAACTGGGGTTCCACACCTTTAGCTCCCTCTAAGTCTATCATGTATGTATACTCTGCTATGCCACATCTTTCTAACTATACTTCCTTTTTCTTACATATCTTCAGCTGTGATGATGTTTTCTCCTTTTGGTATGGTGCCCAAAATCTTCTCCTACATTCCTTTGCTATATGTCCAAGCTTGTTACATGCATAACATCTTATATGTTTCATATTCCTTCTATAGCAGTCAATGGCTTTGTGACCAAACATATTGCAAGAAAAATAGTATCCCTTAAAGTCCCTGGAATATGGTGATCTTTCTGTGTGATGGTCTTGAACCATTCTACTTTTGCATCTGGCGGCAACATGCCCAAATTTATGACATATAAAACATGCAACATTATTCATCGAAGGAAATAATCGTCTATCACTTCCACAGTTAGGAGTAAAGGATTTTCTTTGAAGACTTTCTTTCTTTGGTTGTTGATGGGGTTGACCTCTCATCTCTTTGTTGAGCATTTCAGATTTTGTATTAGAGTTCCTTGCCTCACCTTGTGAGCTAGATTCACCTTCAACAGATTCATAAAAACCAAGACTAGTTTAAATTGATAGTAAGCGACCATTGACGACTAAGAATATCATCCAAAATCTTAGTACTGTCTTGAAATCGTAATAGTTTATCTTTTTCTTCTAATTTACCTTTCAAGATATTTACCTCAACCTGATGTTGTTCTTCCTTTTCCAGATATTGTTCTTCAAGTTTTCTTCAGACTTTCTTCCTTCTTCCACTTGTTGCCTTAGTTTGAGAATCTCATTGTCTTATTCTTCATTCTGCTCCTACAGCATTTGATGTACTCTAAAGACATACTCTAGCTAAGCTTTTAAGCTGATAACTTCTTCTTTGAGGGCACTCTCCCTTTTGTTAAATAGATTTTGTTGATTTATGATTTTATCTAATGCTTCATTTGCTTGTTCATCTTCAATCTGAGATGATTCAGAGTTTGAATACTTGCTTCCACTTAACAACAGGTTGTCACTGTTCCTTTGAGTTGTCTTCTTCTTCTGACACGCTTTCTTTTCCATTGTTCTACGGATCTCCTTCAAGTGATCAAGCTTCTACCAAAGGACCTGCTCTGATACCAATTGTTGGAAATAATATTGGGGGCGGGGGTGAATCAGTATTAGCAAATCACTAACTTTTTCATTTCCATAATCAAATTCATATACGCTACTTAAGTTAAGGGAACCCGCGTGTATACGCAACTGTGTTTAATGCAACTAGCGTATATCCAATAGACTTATGATTCAGTTAATCCATTATATGTTGATCTTTAATCAGTGCAGCAGAACTTCATTGACCATATAAATAGTAAACAAGTGCAATAAAACAAAACAGATCATCACACATAAGGAACACACATGAACACCATGATATAAGGTGGAAACCCAATGCGGGACAAAAACCACCTGCTGTCGTTTTCCTTTTAATATAAGAAAAAACTGTTTACAATCTTGCACTGGCACAGACTCATACCAGTACGCAGGCACCCACCTGCAGAAGGCTACAACCTACTCTCATTCTTCAGCTACTACTGGAATGGAGCTACAACCCCCTGGCTCTTGTATTAGCCGATATGTTTACGGGTACTTAGGCGTCGGCCTACTGAAGGCTCCAACCTTCACTCGTTTTCCAACTGCTTTTGAAAGGGAGCTCCAACCCCCTAGCTCTTGTACTGGCCGATATGTTTACCAGTTCGTAGGCGTCGACCTACAGAAGGCTACGACCTTCTCTCTTCCTCTAGGGACCACGTTTCATAAATTTTCATACTGGATACTCCTAAAGCACAACACCATAATCTGAAGACCACGTTTCATCCAATTTTCATACTGGACCCATCAAAAAAATTGAAGCACAAAATTAATCACCACTGCAATACACCCATCAACTACACCTGCATCATCAATCTTTGAATCACCCAACACTGAAACACTGAAACCCTGTCAACAAAACACAGTCACCAGAACACATAGCAGACCACTGAATTCCGCAACAACAACCAGATCCAACTGCAACTACAAATGTCATACTTCATACTATATACACTACTCCAATGAGCCAAACCAACGTGTATACGTGCTTTTACCAAAGTGAAACCGCGTACAGATCTGCAAATATTTACTCATAACTTTGCAGCTATTCCAGACATTAGTCATACCCAGATCATAACATTTATACAACATGCGTCAATAATTCAGATCTAGTATATCCATGATCAAACCACATAATGATAATACATTAGCCTTATGATCTCAATCCACAATCCATCGTCAATCGCATAGGTGCATCCTTGGTTCAGATCAAGCAAAGCATCACAAACCCATACCAGCATACTAGATCTCGCACTTCATTAGATATTCATCACTTGCACACTTGCACTTTGGCCTAATGATCTTCTTCTCCTTATATAGGTTTAGGCCTCTCTCAATACTATGGTCCAAAACCACGTAGGATCAATATCTTGGACCTAATAACTGGGGTCAATACCTTGAACCGAATACCATGGACCAATACCAAAATACCATGGACCAAATACCACGGACCAAAACTTAGTTTTCCAACATATACGCGCCTTTCCTTCTGTGAAAGTGCGTGTGTACGATATACGCGCCTTTGTATATAGTGAACCTACGTGTATACGCGACTTGATATATGTGAACCTACATATACCTTACTTTCTTCATTCTTGCTATTTACTTGCTATACTGTGATCTTCCATGTGAGAGAGTTGCCATCAAGGACAACACTTGTGTCATCCCTGTATCATAATGCCAACATATATGCTCAACTAAGCACCAGTTGCAGAGTGCCTCCTTGGAAAGGAAATGAAACAAAAGATTTTTCTCATGACCTAACCTCAAGGTAGCTACCCTAAAGTCTAACCAATAAACTTGAGTCGTTGGATGAAACCGGGTAAGCTCAAGCATGGTGAAAAGCCCCTTTGTCAAGCTCCTTATAGGCGCACTTGGAAGACAGAGCAAGAAGCATCCATAAATTCCAAATGTATCAGTGGGAAGTGAGATATTTAAAACTACTTGGGGACCACAAATAGTTACCCAACCCAACCCAATGCATGGTAATGAGAATTAAAACATAGTAGTATTACATATGACCTACATTAATTATATCTTTATTGTTCCGAGAATTGTAAAAGTTAAATACACTCACAATATGGTAATTTTTTTTATTTATAACTTTGGTTAATTATTTGATAAGTGAACATGTTACACTAAAAAAATTATTCATACTGCGGAATTAATTTCCACCATTAAAAAAAGCACGCGGATTAGATTAAAAAAATCAGAAAATTTGTAGGCTTTGTACACAAGGCCATGGGTAAATAAAGAGTTTCAAGCCATCTTCAGAATTGGCCATGGGAAAATATAAAGTTTCAAGCTGTGTTCAAAATTGAACAAGTCACGGGTGGTCAAAGAAGTGTTAACCAAAAGTTACCGGTAAAAGAAATTATATCTATTTCTACAAATTTTAAAAAAAAATATTAAAATGTGCTATGAAGGGCTGCCAGTCCACTAGACACTTCTGAAAAAATAAATTACCGAAGGGCTACAGCCTGACCTATACCTATAGGTAGCAGAAAGTTAGAAGAATAAATAAAATGTAATGTAAAAACGTAAAAATATTTAAATGAGGGTCTGATTTGAGATCTCCTCGGGTCAACGTTCACACCCACTTGGCTGGTTCATGAGCTTTCACACAACGGATTAGAGCTCACCCCTCAGGAAGGCTAATCTACACTAGCACATTCTTTTATATTGATCTCTTTGATTTGCTTATTGGGTGGGGGCTTTTGGTCAAGCGTTCAAACCCGGGGCTTAAATAATTTTTGAAGTTTTTACTGCAAAACTGACATAGTAATATCCATATCTCGAAGTAAGGACGAAGAACCTAAGGGAGGTGCGAACTGCGAAGCTGCTTGCTTGACGAAAGAGAGTTTGAACATATCATTCAATGTATTAGGTAAAGCCACAACACCATACCATTTTCACCAACTTTATCATCATCTCACCCTCTTCAACTTGTCTGTAGCCATTCTTTAAATAACATGTTCCGGCAAAAATATCACACAAATTCTGAGCTCGATTCTTCAATTTCTGATGTTGATGATTCCTCTGGCACGGTCCGGATTCGCTCGACTTAACAACGCTTCGCTGAATCCTCTGGAGCATCTTCTGAGCGCTTACCCCTTTGGGGAAACAGCTTCATTCCCAGGAATCGAGTATGGCACCTATATTATACATTGACCAGGTCAGTCGAAGTCCTTTCTTGGCTATCTTAACAGGGCTTTCTTTTTCCTTGCCCAGAGATAGAGATTGAGATTGAGAAGGATGCGAGAATATATATCCTTTTAGCCCACGAACTAGCACGAGGGAAGATAACAAGCCCGCAGACTAGCAGCGATAGGGATGATGAACTTATGGTGGTCAGTGTTAGAACCGATAGGGATGATGAACCTATGGTGGTCAGTGGTAGCAAGCTAAGTGGGCTTGATTGTGGGAAAAACTCCACAGTTAAGCGCGCTTGAGCCAGAGGAGTTCTGGGATGGGTGACCTCCTGGGAAGTCTTGGTTACCGGGTGCAAGCCCCGGAAGTGATGATTGATGATTGATGCTATGTGATTCGTTCTCCACATTTCACTAGTTTCAATCCCGCTTCTTCACCCCTGTGAGCATCACCCGATGCAATGAGTGCTAAGTGAACTATTCAAAAATCATGAGAAATTAGTTAGTTACGACTACCTCTCATGGAAATGGTCATACGTTTGAATGACTTACTTAACGCAGTTGAATCCCAAAATGATATCTAATATAATGCACTGCGTAATCCCCATACTTAAGTTCTCATCACCCCCATCGTTGCATCTCCTGCTCTCCAGTGGTATCTTCCGATTAGGGGCCGCCGAAATCTGTGCCGCAAATAAAGAAATCAATATCTCAATGAATCGCTCAGTTGGATCCTCATCCGCCTTCCAGCCTCCCCTCCACCAGGAGATGGAACTGCCTCGATCAATGGACTTGCATTATATCTTTACCACTTGCCTTTGCATTATATCTATGAGATTATTCAAAGCGGTACATAGATCAAGTGCACATAAACCAGACTCTCCTATTGGCATCCTGTCAATGCGGCTGGTGAATCGAACGCTGGGCAACCTTTCTTTCGCAGGTTCCTCTAAAGCCGGGCAATAAATCTCCCCCAGTCATTGTAAAGGGGGAGAATAAGCAAAGGATAGTGGGATCGCTTGCTTCGTTGTCGCTTGCTTCGTTGTTGCTTACTTTGTTGTTTTATCTGCTCCTGCCTTCTGTATTTGCTCCTATTGCTTTTGAGAGGTTCATAAGATTGATGTAATAGCTTTTGATCATAGTTTTAGTATGAATACTGGATCCAATATGATGAACCCCATGATTTATAGTGAAATATTTTCTCCTTTCCTTGTTGGAGTTAGCGCCTCTTATATCCATCGAACTATTTTTGTTTCGCGAAGTTTCCTTATTGGAATTTGGGCCTCCTATATCCATCGAACTATCTTTTCTTTCGCAAAGTTTCGTTACAGCATCTATGATAGCCTCTGGTTCAGGTGGGCAGCCTGGCGAATAGAAATCCACAGTTCATTGCTTCCTTCCTGAATCCATGAACTTCAACTTCAAGCAGCACTTATTATGGATGGGACATTCCCCACATACCTACAGCCTTGGGCTTCAACTTTACCTCCTCAGCCCTCTGCCTTGGAAATATAAAACTCCTTTCTTGACACCTAACACTTTTGGACTAGCCTCGGAAGTCCGACCCTGGCCTTCTGAGAACCGGTAATTTCAATGCAGAAAGGTGGCATATGGGAAGCTTTAAGGGTAAACAAGGCTTCTAGTCTGCAGTGTGGATTTGGAGGTCACAGGTGAGGGCTAAGCAATAATCCGGAAACTCCAAGCGAAAGTCGCAAGAGTATGGCTTCGAGAAGAAGAAGCTCGGGTGCTCAGGATAGTGTTGTCCAGACAAAGAAATGGCCCTCCAAGATTGGGTGCGCTCTCTCCAATTGGGGGTGGAAGGTGAAGAGTTTCACCCCAAACCATCATCCAATACCATCAAGTAACCCAAATCACTGTGCAAAACCATAAGCCAGGGTAAAAGTTATACCTTTTATTTGTTTTGGGGCCGATGTAAAACTTATAGCGAAAATTTTTAATTTTAATACGAAATTTTTTAATTTTAATATGGTGGAATAATTTTTGATGTAAAACAGAATAAATGATTTTGGTGATTTTTTATTACTTATTTTTACATCCTGGATTATGCCCTGATTTGACATCCTAATGAAACTGAGCTGGAACACATAAAAAAATGTCAAAATTGAAGAATTACAAAAAGCATTTGTCAAAATTGAAGAATTTCAAAAAGCATTTGTTGAATATAAATTTCAATAGTAACTACATCAAATACCTTAATTTCAAAAGCTTAAGATAGTATATCACTTAAAAAAATCAAAATAAAATTGTTTTTATATAAATATTGTTTTTCACGATTCTAAATTTATGTATGTTGGCTCTCGGTTAATGGGGTGTTGTAGAAGGTCAATGCTCCCTGTGTGTTTCTTGGCATGTGCTTAAGTCTAGTGATGTGTTTGTTTACTAACACTTGCGAGTTCTGGTGTAAAGACAACCTAATCCAACAAGTGGTATCAGAGGCAGAGTTCTCGAGTTCAAAATAAATTGGGTTGGGGGGAGATTGTTGGCTCCCCGTTAATGGGGGTGTAAAAAGTCAATGCTCCCTGTGTGTGTTTTGTGGCATGTGCTTAAATCTAGCAATGTATCTGTTTACTAACACCTCCCTGTGTGTTTCGTAGCATGTGCTTAAATCTAGCAATGTGTGTTTACTAATACCTCCCTGTGCTTAAATCTGGCGATGTGTCTATTTATTAACACCTGTGGTTTTGATATAATGACAATCTTTTGATAGAAAAAGAATGACAGTGAAAAATAGCACAAACAAAAAAAAAATGAAAAAATGATTCTACTCTCAAACTCCTTTATCTATATTATCATAAAGATTTCGTGCGTTTTATCAAGTAATACCCTCCTTTATCCATCGTTTTATCAAGTAATACCCTCCTTTATCCCTATTATCATAAAAATTTAGTGTGTTTTATTCCGATAATAAATCATATTATGGTGATCAAATAATCGAATGGTAAAAAAAAAAAAAAAACAACCAGATAATATATTCCAATGATAAAAATTATTATTGAAAATAGTTAAAATAAAAAATTATTTACTTTTCAAACATCATAATTTACAACAATTTCCCATGAGAGCCTTTTTCCTGAGGGAACCAGATTTCTTCACTAAAGAGTGACTGGAGTGCAGTGGTTACAGGGTAGAGCGGTTCTTGTGCTGAGTCGGCATTCGTAGAGAGAATTGGTTCTTGTGCTGAGTCGGCATTCGTAGAGAGAATTGTTTTTTGTTAAATTATCTCCGACTTTTTAAAGGGTGTTCGAGTAAGGGTAAAGGGAAACGGTGCACGCAAAGATTTGAATATAGCTGGGCTTCATTTAAAATTTTAAAGATTTAGAATGACATTATTTTATTTTGATTTTTTTTAATGGTTTATTTAATATATCTTGGTTGGTTACCGGAAGTACAATCTTTTTATAATTTTTTTTGGTTTTTTTTATAAAAGGTTTATTTAATATACACTAGTTACCGGAAGAAGAAATACAGTACTTTTTATAACTTTTCATTTTTGAACGGTTAAATGGATATACACCCTTCCAAAATTAAGACTAGTGTTTCGAATTTGACCACTGGTTTCAAGTTATGTAAGACAAATAAATTGACAGGACTCGTACCAACCCATGACTATTCCAATGGAATCGCACATGAAGGCGGCGCTTCTCTGACTTGTGGGCATCTTAACTTAGTCAAAGATAAAAGATCTCATGCTTGCAAAATCTCAGCCACGAAACTGTGGGGAGTGGGAAGTGATGAATGACTGATTCTGGGTGGATTCACAACATACTCTGACAATGGGAAGCGATGCAGAGTCGGGCGGATTGAGAAACGGCAAAAATGATATCCAATCAAAGGATCATCTGGATGCAGGAGCTGTATTTGTCTTGGAATCTAAAGGTCTTTCTACTAGTTTTTTGGTACTCATTTTCATTATAGCTGAAAACATTATATAACAACTTATGTTTGTTCTGCAGGGAACTGGTTACACGCGGGTTACCACTTGACTACATCCATAGTAGGACCATCACTTTTGAGTCTGCCATTTGCATTTGCAGCGTTAGGATGGTTTGCAGGGGTTTTGTGTCTCATAGTTGGAGCCGTCGTCACATTTTATTCATACAATCTCATGTCCATGGTGTTGGAGCGCCTGGAATCGGAAGGCAATCGCCACCTCCGGTTCAGAGACATGACCAGAGACATTTCAGGTATATTAATTATTGATCTTCATGGCCCTTTTCTAATTTGTTTCAACCCTCGAATGGAAATTTCATTTATTAATTAGACCATGTGTTTCTTCTTTGACATAGGACCCAAATGGGCTCTTTTCACTGTGGCGCCGATGCAATTCGCAGTTTGCTCGGGGCTGTCGTTTTCTCCATTCTGGCTGGGGGTCAGAGCTTGAAGGTTTTCCCCTTCATCTTATCCTGAAGATAGTAATTGCAGCTACCTTTTCCCCTGCTACTACAAGAAACATGATAAGATATAGAATCCCGTGCTTATGTGGCAGTTTTGGTGCATTTCCACAAACTTTATGGATTTCAAATCAGTAACCAGATCAAACAGAATTTTATGAATAAGGGCCAAATGAATCTGTAATATTAATAGACTGACTGCTAACCTTTTTGAATCTGTAATATTAATGGACTTACTGCTAATGAATCTGTAATGTTAATGGACTTAATGTTTGCAGTTCATCTACTTGATTTATCAGCCAAGTGGAGTGATGAAGCTGTATGAATTCATCATCATATTTGGGATTGTCATGTTATTCTTGTCCCAGATGCCATCCTTCCATTCCCTTCGCCACATAAATTTGATTTCCTTGATCTTGTGCTTGCTATACAGCTTATGTGCGGTGGGTGGATCTATTTATGCAGGTTTGTTGTCAATGACTCCTTTGCAGATTAAATTGCAAATGAGAGCCATATGTTAAATACGCGTGTATGATCATATATTCCTATATGAATTGCCTTTTTCTTTTATCCGCAGGACACTCAAAACAGACCGAAGAAAAGGATTATTCTTTCACTGGAAGCACTTCCAGCAGGGTCTTTGGAGTCTTCAATTCTGTGGCAATTATTGCAGCCACATACGGCAATGCTATTATTCCAGAGATCCAGGTCAAATTCTTTTGGGGATGTTTTGCAATTGATTTTTTAGACATGAGTGGGAAAAATGACCAAATGCAGAAAGATGTGAACATAAATTTCTCAACCCGTAGTGACTCCAGTTAGAGGACTAAGTGGTCTGGCATCTCAAAGCCTTGTTTCCTTTAACTTCAATAATATTTCGAATTAAATTTCCCCTTTGTTCCTATCAAGAGAATGCATATCCATTATTCTAGTTCACAGGTAAGCAACCTGCATCTGCCTTCTTAGTTTGTATGTTGAGTTTAGTTTGAAAGACAGTGTAACATCTGTGTGGGTGCAGTGAAAAAATTCATCCAGCATTTATATTATATAAAATATTTTTTATTCCACTAATGGGAAATTTCAGCACTTCATTATAACTATAACAAATAATTATGAATAAATGTATATATCTCTGAATGCTTGGCACTGATTCCATGGGTATATAATGTTTTGCAGGCAACACTAGCCCCTCCTGTTTCTGGCAAAATGTTCAAAGGTTTGTGCATATGCTACACAGTGGTGGTCTCAACGTTTTTCTCAGTGGCAGTATCAGGTTACTGGGCATTCGGTAACCGGTCAGCTGGAAACGTATTCAACAACCTTGCTCCTACTGGAGAGGCCTCTCTTGTTCCTAATTGGCTGCTCTTCACAGCCAACGTTTGCATTATCTTCCAATTATTCGCAGTTGCTTTGGTATAACATTCTATCTATTAGTCTACATGTTTTTATCAAAATTCAGTGAGCCCATGTTTGGCAGTGTGATAGTTAACTAGGGAAGCCATGTTTCAGGTATATTCACAGCCTTCATTTGAAGTTTTGGAAGGAAAATCGGGAGATGCGAGCAACGGAAGGTTTTCTCTACGCAATCTCTTACCAAGACTGTTTCTACGGTCAGTATATGTAAGCGTGGCCACTCTGGTTGCAGCAATGCTACCATTTTTTGGAGACATTGTTGGAGTGGTTGGTGCATTTGGGTGTTTACCTTTGGACTTCGTTTTTCCTGTAGTTTTGTACAACATAACGTTCAAGCCTTCAAAGAGGAGTTTGATATTCTGGGTGAACACCGTCATAGCAGTCATATTTTCAATTTTGGTAGTGTTGGGTTGCATTGCAGCAATTCGCCAAATTTATGTTGATGCCAACAGTTACAAACTATTCGCAAACTTGTGAATTTGTATATTCATATCAGTAGCACTGTATTTTTCACTGCTTCCATTTTATCTGAATATTGTGCTCTTACCTGGCACTTGTTACGGTAAACCTCCAACTTCACTCTATAAAAATATATCACATTTAGTTTCATCCACACGCCTTCTTTGTTAGGTGAAGTTTGGATTTTCTTGTTTCGAAAACAAGATACAAAATCTTCTTAATATGATAAAAAATATATATAACGTGAAGTGAACGCTCTAGCTGGCTTTTAGAAGTACAAGGTGTCAGAGTCTGCACATTTTTACAGAAAGTTGTCTGGAAGTAGTTTGTGTCCTGGTTTTGAAATATTCCACTCCGCTGCTGAACTGAATTTGGATTTGTCGTCATTAATATTTTCAACGGCCAAATTAAGTATAAATTATTTAATAATGTGAATGATAAATAGAAACGACAAGCAAGTGATTAAAAAATTCAAATGCTTAGTAGCTTACCTAAAAATAATAAAGAAAAGAACGTGGAGATTAGTTGCGAGGAGACCAAAAAAAAATAAGAATTGAATTTGAATTTGATGTTTGTTATATTGAATTGTAAATAATTTTGTAACAAAACATAGTTTAGTTTAAATATAATTTAATTAAATTAAAATAAAAAAATATTAAAATAAACAATTAATAAAATATTATATGGTTAAATGTTATTATTAAAAATTAAGAAATATGATTAATTAAATTGTTTATATATATATATATTTTATATAATAATAAGTCATTTTAAATTGGAAATCTAGAGAAAAATATAAGTCATGAAAATGGAAATAATAAAAAGAATATATAATAATAACAATAAGAAAGTTGAATGGAAGGAAGATGGCGAATTTAGGTAGGTAGTTTCCGTAAGGGTTTAGGGTAAAAAACTTAGGATTCACTGCATCACCTCTCTGCAGGCACGTGTAAGGGTTTAGGGTAGAAAACTTAGAATTTACTGCATCACCTCTCTGCAGGCACGTGGAGCTGGGTACTCGATGACCGACAGTTCACTCACCATTTTCGTTGCAGTCGCGTCCGTCTCCATATGCCGTCGGTTACTACTTGCATCATGGGCGAATCTATGGATGTTGAGCAGCTCGATTTTACCGAGGACCCTTTCCCTGACCGTGTCATTTTCGGAAACCCTAATCTCTCTACTCGGCATCTGGCTCTACCGTCCCGTCCGACCCTGCGCTGCCTATTTCCGCGTCGATGGTTTCCTTTTCAGGATGCTGTACTGTTCCTCTGTTCATCGGGTCACTTTCTATCGAATCTCCAGCATTGGACTGCCCTCTATTATCTCCTGGCACTCTGCACATTCTTACCGCGAACACTCCTCCATCGCCCTCATTTGACCCCCATCCGTCCATCTCGACCTTCTTCTCTGCGCTGTCTGAAGATATTCATGCATCTGTGGTTCCAAACCCTCCCTCTTCTGTGTGCTCTCTGTCGGGATGCTTGGAGACCCCTATAGTAAAGGTCAAGTCTGTGAAAAATATCTCTTTAGAAGGTTCACCTGATCTGTTGGCGAATCATCCATCTGCCCCACGTACTGGGAAGCAAAAGACAAAGTGTGTGAAGGCAACTTCAAAGGACATCACCATTCAGTTCGGCAAGACATTTGTTATTGGGGAAGCGGCATATATGGCTAGCACAGTACTAGTTGGACACGTTCGGGGCAGAGCATATTCAGCAGCCAGACTCACTCTATGGGTTTGAGAGATTTGGGGTGGAATGCTAAAGGAACTGCCCGAGGTGCACATCTTACCCAGAGGCTGGTTTGCCCTACATTTTGCAAAAGAAAACTACACGGATTTGGTCCTCGCAAGGTACTAGCACATTGAGATGGCTCTGGTACTCCTCAAGAGATGGAACCCCCTCTTCGATCCAAAAAGGGAGCAAATAGGGGTAGGGCCACTTTGGGTGCGCTTGCCAGGGCTCCCATTACAGTACTGGTGTGAGGAGGTTTTCATCAGAATCGGGAATGCCCTTGGCACCCACCTGGACCATGATCGAACCTTTGTGCAGTCAAAGAACATAACCCTAGCTTGCATCCTGGTTCACTTGGATACTTGCAAGGGCTTGGAGGAGAAAATTACACTTCAATGGGGGAAATACACTAGGGTTTAGATCCTGGACTATGAAGGAGTTCCCTTCCGCTGTTGGAGATGTCACAAGGTAGGACACATTTTCAAAGACTGTCCTCTCATCAAGAAATCAGAGGATCCTCCAAAGGCGTCACCTGCTCCTTCAAGGATTGACTCGACGGCCTTACAACGCTCACCCATTCCGGGCCTGATCCCTCTAGCCAGCAATGGCCCCCTGAAGACGGTGGATGAAGTGCACAGATCGACCTCGCCCCCACTTACCAGAGCTCGGGCCACAGCTGAAGCCGCAAAAGCATAAGGTATTCCTCTGACCTCTCTATCTCCTTCAATTGCATTATGTACATCATTTGTTCCACCATCCATTATCACTACTGTGGCACACTGCACTATGGCTACACCTCCCTCTATTGCCACCATCGCACCATCATTACACTCGTTATCCACTTCCTCCTCCTCTCCGTCTTCTAATAGGATTTCATCATCACACCACTATAATCTTCGTTCCCGTACCCTATCTAGCAGTACACCGGCACATTTTGCTAGTCTGGGACTCACCCTACCCGACTCGACTATTCTGTCCTCTCAGGGGAGGAAATCAGACCTCTCCAAAGCCATCAAGCAAGCAGGGGTTGAAGTTGCCTCTGGCAGACAATCCACTCTAGATGGGCTTCTTAGAGCATTGAACACCTCGGGTAAGGTTTCCCCATGAAGTGTCTCTCATTTAATTGTAAAGGCATGGCTAGTGCCTCCAAGAAACTAGCCCTGCGCAAACTCTTTGATGTTGAACCTTCAGACATTATACTGCTCCAAGAAACCCTAGGTGAGGCGGATTACATCACCAGCTCCCTTAAAACTATAGCTCCTGGATGGAATTTTATGGCACTGGATGTTGTGGGTCGATCAGGGGGCCTTGCCATTGGATACAATCCCCACTCCATCAGAGCTTTAGCATCTTGGGGAGGCCATGGATTCATTGGCTTAAACTTTTTCTCGGCAGAGCTTGGCATTAACCTAAGGGTTGTTAACATATATGGTCCCTATCATCAGAGGGAAAATTTCTGGCAGCACCTGCTTAATCTTACGATTTTCGCCCCTGATCACATCATCCTAGGAGGCGATTTCAATTTCTCCTTGTGTTTTAGTGAATCTTGGGGGTCAATGGCACAAGTGGACTCTATTTCGAGGTACATGACCAATCTTCTAGAGTAGCACAACTTGGTGGATGTCCCCATGAATAAAACTCTTCCTACATGGCGGAACAGAAGGGTGGGCAAAGCTCCACTTGCTCGAAGATTAGATTGGTTTTTAATGAAGGTCCCCCTCATCCAGCATCTGCATCACTACAAGCAATGGGTTGGCTTAGGGGGCATCTCTGATCACTCCCCCCTCTATCTGGAGGTGTTTGGCCCTCATCCTAAACCAAAAGCCCCTTTTAAATTTAACCATGTGTGGCTACAGGACCCTAATTACTTTAACATGGTCTCAGAATTTTGGGCTGCTAACCCGATTGATAGGTTTGACTCCTTGGCTAAGGGTTTCTGTCATAACCTGTCTCAGCTTAAGCATCTTTCTATCATTTGGGCAAGAGAGAAACATCAAAGGGAGGATTCGCTATTAACACACATTGAATCTGAGCTGAGCACTCTGCTTGATGATCGAAACCTGGGGTTTGTATCAGCAGAAGACAAAACACATTTGATTGAGCTAGAAAACCAAAAGGCTAAGGTCTTTAAGGAGAGAGAGGAATCCTTGAGACTCAGAAGTAGAGTTATATGGTTAAAAGCTAGAGACGACAATACTAGATTATTTCAGAATTATGGAAAAGGTAGAAAGGTATCAAAAACCATATGGAATTTACCTCTACCTGAGGGGGGAGTTGCTAATACTTTCAACAAACTCTCCCATCTTGGCACATCTCATTTCAAGAATCTATACAAAAACCCCCCGGGGTCAAATCTGGCTGATATCATCAATGTGGCTAGACATTTCCCCAGATTTGTAGATGATGATGAGGCTGAGGAGTTAACTGCTCTTGTTACTGCAGGAGAACTCGAAGGAACGCTGAAATGGTTCAAAAAGGACAAGAGTCTGGGACCGGATGGGTGGACCATAGAATTCTATCTTGCATTCTATGATCTATTAGGGAATAATCTGTTGAAAGTTGTGGAAGAATGCAGAATGTCCGGTTCTCTATATAATGCTATCAATTCGACATTTATAGCCCTCATTCCGAAATTTGATACCCCTTCCTCTTTCAATGACTACAAGCCTATTTCATTGTGCAATTGTCTATACAAAATCATCTCCAAGTTCATTTCTAACTATCTCTGCCCCATCCTATCCCATCATATTGCCCCCCAACAATTCGCCTTTCTTGAGCATCGTTAGATACATGAAGCCATTGGCTTAGCCCAAGAAGCTATCCATTCGATCTGGACAAAACACCATAAGGGCATTATACTTAAGATTGATTTGGCAAAAGCCTTTGATCGTGTTAGTTGGCTTTACATTAAGATGCTTCTTATTCACTTGGGCTTTCCCCAAGACTCCATCACTTGGATTATGGCTTGTATTACCTTCCCTACTTTCAGTGTTTTCATCAATGGATCAGCCTCCCATTTCTTTCATTCTGAAAGGGGGCTCAGACAAGGCTGCCCTCTCTCCCCCATTCTCTTTCTGATTGTCATGGATCGGCTTAGCCGTTTGCTCACCTCGGCTAAGAGAGATGGTAGCCTTCAAGGTCTTAATATTTCTGATGCCTATTTCCTTACGCATCTCCTATTTGTGGATGATGTTCTCATTTTCATGGATGGGAGCATCCGGGACTCTCTCACTTTCTCCAAAATTCTCTCACTTTTCTCGGCGACTATTGGTATGCAGGCTAATCATGCAAAATCTACCATTACCTTAGCTCGCACTTCCATCCAGGAATCACAACTTGCTCAACAACATTTCCCTTATTGTATCATACCTTTGGACAGGGATTTCAAATACTTAGGTTTCTGGATAAAGCCTCTCAGTCAGAAAATTACAGATTGGGTTTGTCTTGGCACCAAACTGGAAAAAAGGCTTTCAATTTGGAGTCACCGATATTTATCCAGAGCTGGCAGACTAGTACTTATCAAATCTGTTCTTGAGGCCACACCTGTATTTTGGATGGAACTTGCATGGATCCCCAAGAACATTTTGGCTCGATTACAACAACTTTGTAACAGATATCTTTGGAATGGGAACCAAGACAAAAAGATATTTGCCTAGGTCAGCTAGAACAAGATAGCCCTGCCAAAAAAATGGGGAGGTTGGGGACTAAAAGACCTTCCTCTCTTTGCACAAGCCCTGGCAACAAAAATGGGCTGGAATCTTCTGACTGGTCAGAATCTATGGACTTCTATCACATATCATAAGTATATATGGCCTCAACAAATCATGGACTGGGTTCACTTGCCGAGTTGGCCTAAATCTAGTATTTCATCTGTCTAGAAGGCACTTCTACACTCCCTGCCTAGCATCAGGGACAATCTCGTCTGGAGAATCAACGATGGATCAAAGGCCCGCATTGGATTGGATCCATGGACTGGAGGAGGTGGTAGGTATTAGCTGTCTCGAGATCTCATACATCATCTTCACTCTCAAGAGATCAAGGTGATAACACATATTGTGGACCCACAAAATACCAACATCTTCTCCGAAGGATGGAAATCAGCCCTGCAGCTTGAAATACCCCCTCGTTGGCATCAGGAATGGCAAGAATACATCTGTGCATTGTGCGAATCTCATAGTAGGATAAAAGAGGGACCTGATGAACTTGTCTGGTGTCTTGCTGAGAATGGAATATACTCTCCAAAGATCGGATACCTTAACTTGATCTCCCACAAACAGCCAGAGCAGACTACTTTCTGGTGGAAGAGTATTTGGAAATTAACATCACCTCCAAGGACCAAACTTTTCTTTTGGTGTATTCTCAGAGAAAAAGTTCCCATAGGCTAAACCCTCTCCCATCGTTCTTTTCATGGTCCACATTGGTGTGTCTTATGTAAGAATTCATCTAAATCGACCCTCCATTTATTTCTAAAATGTACATCTTTGATCAATCTTTGGAAAAATATTTCTACTACCATTCATTTTTTCGGGCATTGGGAAGGAGAAGACAATGGTAGTGCATGGGAAAGTTGGTGTAATCAGAATCAGGGTTCAAAATTACAAAATCTTCCTCTTATCATCAGCTGGCATATTTGGCTGGCTCGGAACCGTGTTATATTTGACAACAGACCTATGTGCTGGCCTCACACCACAGCCCGCATTATATCGGCTTATAACGAGCTGCCTGAACCTCATCAACCTTGACCCCGGAGGCCACATGACCTTGCTCCTATTGATAAAAATATACCTTGGGCATTCTTCGATGGCACTGCACAACACCAAGGATGCGATGGTGGTTTCATTCTTTACTTAAATGATCAACATTTTCTTCAAAGTAAAGATGGGACTAGGATCTAGAACTAACAATTTTGTAGAAATCATTACTCTTCGTCATCTTTTGCTTTTCTCATTTGGTCATAATTGCATGAGTCTAAATATATTTGGGGACTCAAAGATCATTGTGAATTGGTTCAATAATATTACTGTTTGTCACTCTCACACACTCAGTAATATTTTGGATGAAGTAAATATATTCAAGGCACAATTTAACATCATCTCATGTAATCACGTTTACAGGGAACATAACAACTGTGCTGACGTGCTATCCAAGGAGGCCACGACACTTCCTCGAGGAGAGTGGATGATCCAAGAACAACATGCAGCAAATGCATACCGCTACTACCCCCGGCCATACATTGATCAGATCTACCACGGGGCAGAGAGGCCTTGATTACTGTTTTTTATTATAAATTTTTTACAAACATGCTCTGACAAACTCTGTGTATATAACTTACAGGTTATATATTTATGTGTTATTGGCCTGTGTGGCATATGTACAGCCATATAACAGAGTATTTTTATATGTTTTTCTCCATAACAGAAAATCACTGAACACCCTGGGTGGTGATGAAAGCACAAAGCAGCACAAGTTTTTGGCAAACTCTAAATTTTGATTGAGCCCTTAGTGGCAAGAAGGATACAACATATGCTAATAGCATCTACAATATGTAATTTTTCAAATTTAATGAAAGATTACAATTTTTCCAGTGGAAAAAGAAAGTTGAATAAAAAATAAATAAATGAAAAATGAAAAATTAGTAACTAACAGAAATGTAAGTTATTAAACAACCTATAATAAGACCTCAACCAATCACCTTACAAATAAATAAATTTAAATAACAAAAAAATAACAAAAATTGAATTCTTAATGTTAAACTATAGATAAGTAACATAAATTTTTGGTTAAAGATAAACTAATATATAGGGAAAACTAAAACTATATAATAAAGAAATGTTAAAGTTATATAAAATATTAATTAGAATTAAGTTGTTGGTCAAATAACATCATTAATTAGAATTAATTTGTTGACCAAATACAAATGTTAAGGATAAAATGAAATATTTTATTATGGGAATCAAGGAAGGAAAGAATAGAATAAGTGATGATGGAAAAAGATGAGGAAAATTGATAAGATAATTAATAAAAATAAGGGTTTGGGAAAGAGATTTTCGAGAAAGGGAAATGAAACTTGAAAAAGGGAAAGAAATATAATTTTTG
>APFE030507014.1:0-14678 GCA_000404065.3 Pinus taeda
ACACGGGCTGGTCACTTATGTACATTCACAATCATCACAAAGATCTATGCATAGTAAAACTCATTTGGATTGATACTGATGCGCATGTCTGCAAATCTATTAGTGGAGTGATGGTTAATGAGCGTTTGGGAGGTACGAAAAACTGACATGAGAGGACGGGAATGGTGACCCATTAACGGACTTGACCCTTTTAGAAATATTCGCTGCAAAACACACGAATCTGCGATTTCGCAGCGCGTTTAGTTTTGAATTGTCATAATGCGCTGTGAAACGGCTTGATGGTGACACTGCAAAATGGCTAAACAATGATTATGCAGCGAAACTGACCAATAAGATACTGCGCTACGAAATTGCGGAAAGGGTCGGTGACATGGATTAGACAAGACATGTCTTATGAAAGTATGATGGTGGAGGATGACCGATAGGATTAGAGTACGCTTTACATCAAACATCTTTAAAGCTTCAACCCTAAGTAAGAAACATAGACTAAAAACAATTTAACATCAAATTTAGGCATTGGACTTGGGCAAAGGGTTATATACAAATGTTTACAGTTCTAAGTGATAACATGGTGAAAATCCTCTATGAAAAGGGGAATACCAAATTGCAAGGTGAAAGCTCTAGACCTCCAAGAGGAGAATGTTCAACAAGGGAAGAAGGTAACAAGAATGGTGATAAACTACCATCTTCTCCATAATCTTCATGCTTTTCTACAACTCTTATGCAAGATGCTAGTGTAGAAAGTCCCTCAGAGAAGGTAGATGGAAAAGTTTGTACCTTTTGTCCACATGATGTGGAATATGAGGTTCTATCAACACCCAAATTCAAGGAGCTAGAAGAAGAGAGCCAAAGAGTCCAAGAGGACACATCCAGAATCAAAAGGGAGTTCTAAAACATCTTTGTATGTCAATCAAAAGATGAGGCTAAAAGTAATAATTTACATGCTTCTTCCTTATGCGAAACTGTTGATGTAAATTCATTTGCAGCCTTTGAAAAACATAGTAAAGGCATTGGATCCAAGCTCTTGACCAAGATGGAGTACAAGGGAGGAGGCCTTGGCATAAACCTACAAGGCATTAAAAATCCAATTAAGGCCAAGGAGAGGCCTAAATATGAAGGCTTAGGCTATGTTGCCAAAGAAGAATGGTCTTTTAGTGACAACTCATGGGTATCGTGTTCCTTTTGTCGTTAGAGAGTACATGAGGAGGCAAGATGTTGGGATTTGCATCCAGAATTGGTTCCCGATTGGTTCCTCAAGCGTAAGGAGGAATTGAAGTGCAAAACATCTCCAAATAGAGATGAAAAAGTTGAAGAAGAAGGGAAGCTAAGTTCTTCTTGCCATGCAAGTTCCTCACGCAAAAAGTGTAAGCCAAAGGACAACAAAAAGAGGTATAATCATCCTATTAATTCAAATGTTTTTCATAATGGAAAACAACATGATGATTTGATTAACATGTTGAGAAATATGTTTCCATGCACAGTTTTCCTTTCATCTAACCATTGTTTAGATAAGTGTGATAAAAGGAAAGAAATCATCAAGAAGATGTTTATGTCTAATGGAATTAAGACTGAAAAGAGAAAATATCATCGAAGGTTAAAGGCAAGTGAGCCAAGAGGAGCTCAAAAGAACTTTTTTACTCACTCCAATTTCAGTGGACATTGGGTCAAGAAGTGTTGGAAATTGTTTCCACAACTTCATCCTAGTAAGGGCAAGCAAATCATGCAAGCACCAGAAGAGGAAGCAACAAAAGAAAAAGTGGCACAAGATGTGACCATCCCTGCAGCAGTTTCAGAAGAAGAGAAAGTTCAAATAGAGGGTTCATTTACATGGTTGGGTAAGAAATGGCCGAACTATTTGTCCAGCTGAAGGTTGTAAATTTTTGTTTTGTACTAGTTGCATATCCCCATAGTTGGGTAATTTGTAAAAGTGATGTTCATAAATAAATCGCTTATAGACAACAATGTTTTCTTTAAGCTTTACAACGCTAGATTGGCTTATTGATAGTCAATTTGAATGGAAAAATTGGGAGTCAAGTTTATTCCATTTTGTAAAATGCATATCTATTTGTAGTTTGAGAAAGAATTTTAAAATTGTTGTATGAGTAGTTGCAGCACATTTAGTATGCTCCAAATGTGTTTAGCACTCAAGTTATACAAGTATTCACTATGTGAGGCTTGTTTTGGTTCATTTGGCAAAGTATTTTAGGATCTTATCCTCGATAAGGATTTTGCAGATGAGCACCTTGGAATTCTTCTTGGAAAGGATGTTGCTAGGGATGGCCATAGTGGCATGGGCAAGCTGAGAAGAACATCAAACTTGAATTCTTTGGTCAAGTTATATTTTAAGTTCAGCTTGAGAAAAAGCCAAGACAAGTACAAGGCAGGGCACTGCAAACATCGATTGGATCAGGTTTGGAAAAATGAAGGAACTGTATCTTCAAATGCTGAACAAATGAAAGTAAAATTTTGGAGACAAAAAAAATTTCAATGGGGAAGAGTGATCAGGAGCTCAAAATTTGCCAAAAACTCAAGTTTTTTCAAAATGGTGTGGAACCTAAACAAATGTGTAGTGCCCATCATTCCGATTCCAATGGTGTGAACGACACTCAAATCCAAGCTCGTATGCAAAAGTTGGAGAAAGTAAAAGTTTAGGTTTGACTTGGACAAGTGGCACAATTGGATGACATGGCAAAGGTACCAGTGAATGGGGAAGCGCCAAGTGGCAGGTTGCCATTGAATCTCGCATATCACATATCATGGAAAAAAACAGTGGTCACGACTTAAGAATCGGCCCCAATAGTGTCAATTTGCGATATCGCTATCACACATCGCAAAATGTTAAGGAAATCGGCCCCCAGATCAGTCAGGGTTGTGATGCGATATATCACAATCGCAGAGACGGGTTGCAATTTGCAATAATCACAATTGCATATCGCACCAATACCCCACCGATATATATGTTACCGAGGGATTCCACCGATGTGATTTGCGGACACAATATCATTTCAGAGTTGTAGTTTATAACTCATCGGATCTGCTAGATTGCCAGATCACATATCACAATGCGTTAAGTCCCGAATATAAGAATCACCCTCGGCAAAGTTGATTGCGATTTGTGACAGAGCTGCAAAACCGTCACCTTTTCAGTTGGACCAACCACTTTGTATGTGACCACTATGCCTTAACTACGAGATAAACGGGGAAGATGGCGGGACCGCTGATTTTGGTGGAATTGCCATAATATAATGAATTTAACTGGCAGTGAGCCATATTTGGAGGAGAAAATTGTGGAAACACTGATAGAAGTCATAACTAAGGCAATTTTTGAACAAATGGGATGCAATAAAGAGACTAGATAGCCATTTTTGGACATTCTGAACTCATTGGAACAGGTTTCAAGATCAAAGGAGAACTTCTGGATAGGCTTTTTGCAAAGTGAAGCCTATGGGTGCCATAGTCAACCAGAGTGTTGATTCAGTTTATGGAGGAGTTTGAAGATGGAGATGACCTTGCAGGGGTCTTCCAGCCTCCATGTGCTTTCTACAGTAGCCATTACATCAATGTTTTAGTTTTATTTCTTCTTTTATCTATATGTATTTTGGAGAAGAGACTTGTTTATGTACTTCAAGTGGAATGTGGTATTGTTTATGCTCTTTGAAGTTGGAGTATGGGGTCTTGGTGTAAGATGCTTGTGTTTGCTGAAGGTTTACATGTTTGACTATAGGTTAACATGTGTATGGAGTGAGAACTTTTACAGAAGTTGTTTCGTTGAAGGAGAAACTAACTATTCCATTTCAATAGTTTATGTACTCTTCTTTTCTAGATATTGAGAATAATGAGAAGGGGTCATGCCTTTAGAGTTGATCCAAGGAGATGTAGCCCAGGAGGAGTGAACTCCTTTAACAATGGTTGGTGTATTACTGATTTATGCATGTTTCCATTCAGGGTTTTGGTTTCATGTTTTAAGTTTTCTTCATGAAACTAACTTAAGTAAACACATTGGATGCTTGGAACCTTTAGTGGGTTGAGTTCTCGAACAAAAAAAACTGCAATCTCCCTATGCTTATATGTTGGTCTATTTGGTTAAACAAGAATGGAATCATATTTAGAGACAAAGACATCCGATGGCCTATATCAATTCCTTAGATTATCAATGCCTTCCATGAAATCCTTGATGATGATATTACACCTTTTGTCCGAGTTGTGATACCTAAAGTTATAAACCGGAATCGCCGTTAGGTTTTTTTGATGGATCCGCATAAGAAGAATGATGTGGGGGGAGCATATTATTGCACTTAACAAACAATCATTTTTATCGCATTTAGATGGGGTTGGGGGCTGGTACAAATAATTTTGTTGAACTCATCACTCTCAGACATTTGCTTCATTTTGCATTGGCACATGATTGCAGACAACTAGAGATATTCAGGGATTCAAAAATCATTATAAATTGGTTCAAAAATACATTTGCATGTCATGTTCACTCTCTTAGGAATATGTTGGATGAAGCAATGCTTTTAAAATCTCAATTTGATTATATTTCTTGTCACCACATTTACAGGGAACGCAATCAGAGTGTCGACCATCTACCAAAGGAGGTCACGATCCATCCCAGGGGTTTATGGCTAATAAAAGAGTAGCAGGAGGCAGAACATTTCCAGTACTACCATGGGCCATATAATGATCAACTATATCAGAGGGCCGATAGGCCCTAATTACAGTTTATTTACTTGCAGATATCATCAGAACTCTATGTTTTATATATTGTATATATATTTTTATCTGAACAGCCACTGTATACCCCATGAGGTTAATCTTGTACAGACTTAAATTTTTTAAGGCTATGACCTAACTTACTGAATATGCTCGTTAGGCATACACAACATATAATTTTCCAATTTATAGAAAATTACGATTTTTCCCCAGGGAAAAAACTTAAGTAAACACACATAAAATTCATGTTTTTTACTTGCTATTTTGGAGCACAAACCTCAAGCACATTTTATATTCTGATGAGGATCTTAGCACAACAATTCTAATATTCAGAACCAAATTCAGATCACTTGGGTAGGGCGACTTTGCCAAACTGGGATGAAATGTGGGCAACTCTAAAGCAAGAGGAGACAAGGAGAGACTTGGTTAGGGAAAATTTTAGGGGCTAATATTCGCAGATGGGCTAATTTTCCATGCTTTTCCAAGAAAAATATTCGCCAATTCCCATTTTTTCCTAAAAATGATTCACCTAAATTTTATAAGAAAAAAATATTTTGCCTTAAAAATCACCCAAATTTTATAGAGACTATATAAAATCATTAGAATTTTGAATATTTTTACTAAAATATCACTAAGAATTTTATAGTTTTCATATTATGGATTAGTAAGATTCGCCAAGGTTTCTAATGTTTAATATAAATTTCCATCCTTAAAATTTTCCCTGGACTTGGTCAAGTATAAACTTGATGGAAGCAGTAGCAGTGGGTTGAAGCCCAAGGAGGAGGAAGAGAATGAAGCCCTCACATCCAAGGGGCAACAGGATCAATGAAATAAGAAGAAATATGTTTCTAAGCTCAAATGCTTCAGGTGTGGTGAATTCGGTCACTACGCAACACAATGTCCTCTCAGGAAGAAGGACAAAGATGCGAAGCATGATCCAAAAGTTGTAGCCACAAAGATCGAGGGGAGGATTTCGCCATGACAGCTTAGGCATCTCCAGGAGGGAGGTGGGGTGATTTAGAGTTGTAGTTCGAAAGGACTGCAAATGGGCAGGATCCTTTAGGAGCCCACCTCTCGGATCAATTCCTTGCTACAGGAGCCCAAATCAGTAGTAGCAGGATGGACCAGTGTCAGTTGGTACAGAGGAGTGCTGGAGTGATAGTTGTAGTGGCTAGAAGTGCCAGAGACTGAGCAACAAAGAGCTAGAGTTGGTAGCAGTGCAGTTGTCACAGAGCAAAGGTTAGCAACAACGCAAAAGTTTCAAAGGGTTAGCATAGGGACTAGCAGCAATCGGACTCCAGAAGCGATATGCATCATATTGAACACTAGTTTAGTGATTTGGGATGATTTTCCATTGCAGATGCAGTAGCAACACTGGTTGGAGAAGGTTGCAGTGCATATGCAGTTGGTAGTGGCAATGCCAACAGTAGCATGGATGCAGAATTGAGAGGGAGTTGCAGTATGGATATAGTGTTGACAGTGGCAGGGTCAACGGTAGTACAAATCCAACATTTGCACAGTAGATGGTGGACAAAATATTAGACATCAGGGGCGCAGAAGGAGATGTTACAAAACAGAGTGATGCTTCAACTGGTTGTTGCTAGAGCACATTCCTCACTAAGAGGTAGTGTTGATTTTTTGTAGCATCGGATGTGATCTAAGTCTCAAATTTTGTAGGGAGGCTTAGACACATGCATTCTCCAATACCTAGAAATCGTTTTGGGAAATTCCACTCGGAAACAATTTTATTAAAATAATTAATTATTTTTAATGGGACCCTAAGTCTAAACTTATGAAATTAAAGTAAATAATGGGTATTAATCTAAATTGTGGGTGTAACTTCTAGAAGAAGATGAGGATCAAGCCAAAATGCTCTAAGCCATTGATTAGAAGTTAAACTGGGCCATTCGTTGTCCAACAGAAAGATATAAGAAGAGGCTTGAGGGGCACTTGGAGAACACACAGAAAGAAGATCGGAAGTTCAGTTTTCTGAATTAGAGTAGCTATCAGAGAGATTTTCGATAGTGATCTTTTGCAATGAGGGGTAGGGATAGTATCCGAAGGGAAATCTTTCCTAATTGTAGAATACTCAGTAGAGAAGGCAGAGAGAGATCCAGCAAAGGCAGTGCAGAGCCAGAGAGGCTGACGTAGAGCCACGCAGAGGCAGTGTAGAGCCAGAGAGGCTAATGCAGAGTCACACAGAGGCAATGCAGAAGCCTTGAGGGAGTCTAAAATTTGTTGTAGGATTCGATTTTTGTAGCTGGAAGCTGGGGTGTGAGACCAGGAGAGCAGAAGTCAGAATCCTAGAGGCAAATAGATTAGCCAGGAAGAGTGACGCAGGTCCTAGACAGTGTGACACTGGGTGGCATAGACATTGCATAGAGGCAGCCAAGGGCTGTTCATTCAAGGGTTGGATCAGCCAGGACTTCCAGTGACAATGTAAGGTAATCTCACAAATCTCTCTGCCAGTGATATTTTCTATAACTGGATTGTTGGGAAGGCATCTAGAGATTGTATTCAGAAATTACTACTACATAATAATAAATCCCTCAGAGTTGGTGCACCGGCTTTCCCACATTGGGTTTTTCAAGGGACATTTGTCCAAAAATAATTGTGTAGATGTGTTGTATCTCTTTCTTGTTTAGTTTCTAGTTTCCACATTTTATTTAAATGGTGAAGGCTATAGTGTATTAGTTTCAATGTTTACTATAGGAAACAATAAATAATTTTGTTAAGTAATAAACAGATAGAAGAAACATAATCAATTGTTGGAGTAGAAATTTGGGCACCCAAATTTTCATATCCAAAGCATTCTAGCTTCAGATATTCTTCATCAATGGCAGATTTCTTTGAAGTGTTGTTGAATAAAAGATCTGTATAAAAATAGTTGGGCCCAACAATGTTAACTACACACTGTTGGCAGGTTGATAGGTGCAATCAATATTGACCTTGTTAACATGTAGCATAATGGGGATTTGGAAGCACTGATATAAATTTCCTCATATGGTATATAGTTTGTTGATGAACCTTTGTGAAGGAAAGCTTGACTTTCCATAGGTTTTCAACACTAGTTAGCTGCAAAATGCCCTTGACTTAGAGTCTCGTACAAATGCATGTTTTGAAAATCGACAAAGATTAGATTGTGTAACACTAAAATAGTTTGTGACATAAAATAAGAAAATGTTTAACATATTTATATGTAGACACTAGCATGGATCTATATCAAATTGGTCTTTGTCTTTTATCCGTCTTCATCTTTAATAAATTAGTCATTAAGATAGATTTATTTGAATGAAATTAGCTTTTGAAGAAACAGGTTTTTCATGTCAACTAACAAAGTAAACATGGTTTTCCAAAAGAGAGGACATGCTTAGAAGCTTTCCATAACTATGGTTGATTGCGAGCACCTTATCGGTAAATTAATTCGAGTCCTTTTTCAATCAATGTTCTTTTATGCATTTCCTTTTCCCCAAGACAATTACAATAGGATTCCTTGAGTTTCAAACATTTCACAGAACTTAACCCGACCTCTGCCCATTTAAAATAGGAAATAAATAAATGATAGCATTAGCACATAAAGCATAAAGAAGTTAGGACAACAACCATCATCAATCTTCTTGTTTATTGTAAATTTTTTTGGGTGAAATTTGTTTTAATACTTGCCACTAAAACTGCACATGTTCTTATCTTTGACCATGTTTTTATTCTAGTCAAAGTTTGTTTGTTTCTTTATCTGTTTATAGTGATTCTTCAACAATCTTTAGTTTGTAGTGATGAAAGAAAACGATGAAGTGCTCCTACAATAATCGCAAGGTTCCGCAAGACTCAAATAGGATCACCACTCTTGATAGAGTAACAAGGAATAAAAAAACAACCAAGAAGGGAAAATTTAGTAAAGGAATAAATACACAATCGACAAGGGAAATTTTTAGATCATAAAGCTATAGATCTTAAATTTGAAATCTTTTTTTCTTTTCAAGAAAAAAATGCATAATTTGATACTCTAGAAAAAATAAAAATATACATAGTTAGGTGCTTTTCTTTAGCATACCATAAAAGCAAGTCTCTCCACTTCTACAATGTTAAAAATGGAAGACAAAACTGAAACTAGCAGCTCACAAGTGAGCAAGCTACACTTGGAGACTGCTTGGGCAGTACCGCACACCTTCATTAATCATGGAATCGAAATATATAGATTTACATCAATTTATGGAGATCGAAAGTATCTCCTAGAAAATAGAAACTAATCCTAATCTAGGACACATGCACAACTATGAAATAGACTTTCTCCAATATTACATGGTTTCTCAATTATTTTCAATTTTCCCCCTTAATGGAGAAAGGGTTCACTTGCACACCTAACATCTCCCTAAACAATTCAAATTTAATCTTCCCCAGGGGCTTGGTGAAGATATCTGCTACATTTTCATAGGTGTTACAATATTCAATAAAAATTTCTTTAGACTGAACCTTTTCTAAATATGTTTTGTGTTTTTATGAAAAACGGGGTTATTTGCCTACTTGATTGAACTCTGGTTGTCACATTTAATCATTGTAGCATGTTTTTTCTCTTCTCCAGCATCATGAAGAAGTCTCCTCAACCAAATTGCTTCACAAGTCATTGCACATACAACTTGATACTTTGCTTCTGCTGAAGATGAGGATACAATACTCTGATTCTTACTGCTCCAAGAAATGACCCTGGACCCAATATTGAAAGCATAACATGTTATGGATATTCTATCATCCAAATTTCCAGCCCAGTCTAATTCTGAATAACCTGTCAGTTTAACATCAAAAGAATCGATATATTTAATGCCAATATTGATGGTTCCTTGAACATATCTTAAGACACCTTTGCTTCCACCCAATGATCCTCAAGAGGTTTTGACATAAACTGAATCAACGTGCTGACTAAAAATGCTAAGTCAAGTCTAGTTGTAGTCAAATAAATTAGACTTCCAACTAGTTGTCTGTACAGTGTAGCATCCACCTCTTTAGAACCATCATCATTATGAAGTTTAACATTCTGTTGTATAGGTGCTGAGGTAGCTTTACACTGATCCATTCTAAATTTCTTCAATAATCCCCTGACATACTTTCCTTGAGTGAGAAAATTCGGGCCAGAATCCCTCCAGACTTCAAGACCCAAACAATAATGTAATTCTCCAAGGTCTTTCATTTCAAAAACCTGTGACATCTGAACTTTGATTTATTTAATCAATTCATCAACATTTCCAGTAACTATTAGATCATCAACATATAAAGAAATCAACACAATCTACCCCTTTGAATAAAAATGGTATACAAATTTGGGTCATTTTTACTTCTCTTATAACCATGCTGCAAAAAGAAAGAGTCTATTTTTTCATACTAAGATCTTGGTCCCTGTTTCAATCCATACAATGCCTTATTTAATTTACAGACCAAATGTTCATGCCACTGTTTAATAAACCCTTCAAGTTGTGTTAAATATACCTCTTCCTTCAATTCTCCATTTAGAAAAGCATATCTCACATCTAGCTGGTGTAAACTCCAATGATGCTTTGTAGCTAAAGCTATTAACATTCTAACAATATTTAACTTAGCGACAGGAGCAAAGGTCTCCTCATAATCAATCCCTTCTTTCTGTGAGTACCCTTTAGCCACCAACCTAGCTTTATATTTGTCTACACTACCATATGCTTTGAACTTAGGTTTATATAACCATATACAACCTATGGGCTCTTTCCCTTCTGGTAGTTCAACTAATTCCTAGGTTTTGTTTTTAGTTATTGACTCATATTCTTCTTTCATAACTGACCTCCATTCATCATACTGATTTGCTTCATTATAATTCATGGGCTCAACAACATTTAAAATATTAGTCATAAGAGCATAGTCTTTATACCTTGCTGGTAAGTGAGTTTGCCTACCTAATCTCCTTGGTAGCTGACTTGCCTCAAATCTATCTTGCTCACTCCTGAATGGACTTGGATTGCTAATTGTACCTGCATCACTAGATTCTTCTTTTTGTTGTTGTTGCTGCACATGGTTGTGTTTGGATTCATCATTGCTATCATCAATCAGTAAAGGCATTTGCCACATCTCATAGCTTTTGTCTATGTTCCCTTCATCAACCTTTTCATGGAAGAAAACATCTCTAGTCACAAATACCTTATCAGTAGAGATGGATTAAACAATTTATATGCTTTGAACTCAGAACAATACCCTACAAATATGCATTTTATGGCTTTAGCATCAAATTTCTTCCTATCCTCCTTAGGAATATGTGCAAAAGCTTTCGAACCAAATACTCTTAAATGACTAACTGTAGGCATAAAACCATATAAGGATTCTTGAGATCAAGACTCTTAGTTGGACTTCTATTCTTTAAATAGACTGTAGTATTAATAGCAAATGCCCAAAAGCCATTAGATAGGTTATTACCTTTCAACATGTTGCATGCACACTCCACCAAAGTATTTTTCTCTCTGCAACCCCGTTCTGTTGTGGATTGTGGGGCACTGTAAACTATTGAATTATTCCATGATTTCTGCAATATTTGATGAAATTTCCAAGCTTGTATTCTCCCTCTTGATCTGAGTGGAGAATTTTGATGACCTTCCCTGTCTTCTTTTCAACTATACTTCTGAATTCTTTAAAATATTCAAAAGTATGACTTTTATTTTTGAGAAAATATACCCAAGTATATCTTGTGCAATCATCGACAAATAACAAAAAATAATAAGCTCCTCCTAAGGATCTTGTCTACATCGGTCCACATTTATCAGTGTGCACAAGTTCGAATATATCTCTCTTTCTCCTATTTAAATTTGAGGGAAATTCATCTCTATGCATTTTTCCAAGTGCACATCCTTCACAATCAACATGTGCATTTTTTAAAGCAGTGAGTCCATTCACCATATCTTGTTTCTATAGTAGCAATAGGTCATGAAGATTGATGTGTCCAAATCTTTGATGCCAAAGATTCTCCGTTGTCATAGTTGTTGAAGTTAAAGCTTGGTGTGGCACGCTTGTAACATTCGACCTATACAGGCCTCCAACTCATATTCCAGATGCCACCGGCTTATGATGATCTAGCAAATCCTTTATGACACAATAGGTTTTGAAAAATTCTACATTCAAGTTCTGGTATGAAATCATGGAGACAGAGATCAAATTCTTTTTAATGCCAGTACACATGACATTCTGGATGCGCCTGATATTACCATCAGGGAATATCACAATAATATTTCCATACCCTTTAATCTGGTATGCTTTGTCATCACTAAGGTAGATATTAGCACCACTGTTGGTCTCTTTAAAAATTTCAAACCAATGCTTATTACCTCTCATATGAGTGGATGCTTTAGAATCCACAAACCAAGTTTCGGCCTCATCAGTCTTAGCAGAGAGAGTAGAATCAGAAACAAACAATTTGAGGTCATAATTATGATTTTCGTTAGCAAAGTGCCGTGTATGCTTCTTATGTTTGTGCCTGGATTAATCAATCTTATTTTTGTAACAATTTTTAGCAATGTGACCAGTTTTACCACAGTAAAAACACTTGATTCCTAAATCATTTCTAGTTGATGACATATATTGGAATGGCTTTTTCCGGGGTGTACCACTGCCTTTTTGTCCTGCGCCTAGCTTCCCTTTGAAAGTCTTTTTCTTCGCCATCAATGCCAAGTCTTCATTCTGAGGCTTCAGATTCATAAGCCTCTCTTCTTCATGCATCAATATACCCATCAATTCTTCAAAGGTGGAAGCTTTCTCCCTCGTTGTCAGCCCTGTAATAAACATCTAATAATCATCAGTCATACAATTTAAGGTAATCGAGACGAGATCAGTGTTGGACACTTTCTCACCTATGTTGCCCAACTTGTCTCTCAAGTCTTTGATCCGTGAGATGAATGCAACAACAAATTCATTCTCCTCCATTCTAATGGAGAGAATCTTACTCTTCAGAAACAACAGCCGATTTGTATTTTTTATCCCGTACAAATCCTTGAGTGTCACCCAAATATCATTGGAAGTTTTTCACTCTCTAATGTGATGGATAATTTCGTCGTTTACTGACATCTTCAACATCATCCTTTCTTTGTTTTCCCTCTACTCCCAATCTTGATTTACTGTAATTGTTCCTACTTCGGCTGTAGTTGGCATTGCTTCGTCCCCATTTTCAATTGCCCACACGCTCGAGGATTCGAGGAGCGTGTGCAATTTGAACTTCCAATTGGTGTAATTCGACCCATCAAGCTTATTTCTTTCATTCAGGTTCGCTTCTGTAACGTGGTTATTCATTGTGGCAGGGTCGATCTATGGATCCAGCACAAGATCTACAAGAAGACCCTGCATAGGGAAACCCCAAGTCCACAATCGATTTCCACTGCCGTCGTGCTGCAAATGTGAAGATCATTACACTAATCACATAAACAAACCAACACTCGGCATCCAGTCTGAAACATCTTTAATCTTCATTTATAGCCAACGCAGAGTTGAGATAATCCAAGTGGAATGCTTTAAGTCGGAAAAATTACGGCGAGATCATTACCGGTTATGTGATAAAATAATGAAAGCGGAGTTGCAGAAATCATTGAATTTCACTTCTCAATTGATAGTCTTGTTAACTTGGAGAATCCACGATGGATTGAATTGATTTTAATGTACTGTATTTTATTTTCTCCTTTTTTAATATATATGTCATATAAAAGAACTGAAACACGTTCGAATATTTTTTATAGAATGTATACAACTCTAAAGTTATATATGATGTAAGTTTAGGGATTTATAAGGTTGATTATAAATTACACTTTTTTCAAACACCTATTAAGTCTTGAAGATTACACTTTTTTCAAACACCTATTAACTCTTGAAGACATCTCTTCTATAGGTTTCAAAGATGGAAGAATAAAACCCATGATGAATATGGCACAAACTTTATAAAATAGTTAATTAAGAATAATACGCCAATAATGATAAATTTATCTCATGAGTCTAATGATGTCTTAATGTACAAATGTCTCAAAACGATGTTCACACAACCATCATAATGACAAGCTATACCATGGCAAATGTGGTCACTATATAATCATTATAAATATTTTAATATTTCTTCTTAATGGTGATTAGAGGAACGAGAATATACTTGGAAAAAGATGGCCTTGCATAACATTTACTCTACTCTCAATGAGAATTCAAATACCCTACATAAGTCACAAAGATAGCTCAGCTTTAATGTCATTAAGGATAAGCTAGGGAGTGGAACAAGGTAGAAACCATTAATAAGTTGTAGCTAGATCCTCAAAAAAGTGCAAGGAAAGAATGCTTTTCTTTGTTAAGAATTGTAGCAAATGCATATCAAATCCCGAATATAAAAAATCAATGCAAAATGACAAAAGTAAGATGAAGACAAATGTGATCTAACAAATTGACAATGTTGACAATCCACCAAAATGCTTCAACTAAGACCTTGAACATAAGCACAAACAAGTTCGATATGTGCTATAAAAGATGCATGATGTGAAATAAGATAGACCATATTGGCATTAATGCATTAAAAAAAAAAAAAAACAAATAAACAAACAAACAAACAAACTTTGTCACCAAAGTGGCCATGTTTAAGTACAAGAATCATATGGCTAAACCACCTTTCCTATTCTAGTGACATGATATAGAGCAACTAAATCAATAACACTTGCATATATTGTGTATCTAACCAGCATAGACCCATCTTAACCACGGATATATCAAGCAGCGAGAGGGATCAAATCTCTCGAAGTGCAAACCTCTTTTTTAAGTGCAAAATTTGAGGAAAGGTTTGTACCGTGAGAGATTTGATCCCTCTCGACGCTTAATAGATTCAGGGTTAAGATGGATCTAGGTTGGTTATATAATACTATATAATATCTGTATTTGTACCTATGTGTCTCTTTCTTATTCCCTCTCTTTATCTCACCCCCCAAACATACAGACTCTCT
>APFE030507021.1:5576-54861 GCA_000404065.3 Pinus taeda
TTCAGTAATCCAACACACCATTCCCTTAAAACCAAATCAAAAACCATTCAAACAGAAACTCAGAAGAATCAACCCCATGCTTCTCCCCTTGATTGAAAAAGAAATAAAGAGAATGTTTGAAGCAGGTATCATTGCACCCATCAGATTCTCTGAATGGGTGCCTAATTTATTTCCCACCAGAAAGAAAACAGGAGAGATAAGACTGTGTGTAGACTTGAGAAATTTAAACCAGGTCTCTCTAAAAGACCACTACCCGTTACCCAAAATGGATCATATCTTGCAAAGAGTAGTGGGTTCCTCTAGAATTTCTTTACTAGATGGATTTTCAGGATTTAACCAAATACTTGTTCACCCAGATGACCAGGACAAGACAGCTTTTACCACACCCTAGGGAACATTCAAGTACGTCAAAATACCTTTCGGGCTAAAAAACGCTGGTGCTACCTTTCAAAGAGAAATGGATATTGCATTTGATAAGGAGATACATGATTTCCTCGTAGTTTACCTTGATGACCTGACCCCATTCTCCAAATCTGACCAAGAGCACCTTAAGCAGTTAAGGAAACTTTTCATGACATGTAGGAAATATGACATTTCCTTGAATCCTAAGAAGTCCCTGTTTGCCCTGGAGGAAGGCAAGCTTTTAGGGCATATCATATCAAAAGATGGGATTAGAATTGACCCGGAAAGAATTCAAGCTATCCTTCAAATCCCTTATCCAAGAAACATAAAAGAACTGCAAGCTTTCCTGGGAAAGATCAATTTTCTGAGGAGATTTATCCAAAATCTAGCCGAGCTAATAAGGCTACTGAGAAACATGCTGAAGAAGGATGCCAAGGTAAAATGGTCTCTTGAAGCCAAGCAGGCTTTTGAGAGTATAAAACCTACCCTAACTCAAACGCCTGTCCTCACCAGTCCTCAATTCGACAGAGATTTTATCATTTTTTCCTTTGCATCTGAACACACTATAGCTGTGATCCTTCTACAGAAAGATGATCAGGGCAACGAAAAGCCAATTGCTTTCTTCAGCCGAGCTTTGAGAGACGCACCCTTGAAATATCAAATAATGGAAAAGCAGGCCTATGCCCTCGTCAAAGCCATCAAATATTTCAGAATTTACATCCTATACTCCCATGTGATTGCCTATGTCCCTAATGCTGTTGTAAAGGATATTCTAACTCAAGAGGGACTGGAAGGCAAAAGAGGTAAGTGGATTGCCAGTATCCTTGAATACGACATTGAAATAAAGCCCACCAAGCTCATAAAAGGACAAGGGTTAGCCAAACTAATGTCCGAAACAAACTTCCAAGCATTAGACATTAATCAACTGGATGATAAACCGGAGCTGGCGACTCCACAGATCAGTGAAACCTTCATGCAATCCCCATGGTACGCTGATATTTGCTTTGTATTGTTAAACCTGTGTGCTCCCCTAGGATTGTCCAGAACTAAGAAAAGATTTTTAAGGATGAAATCATCAAAATTTTGTGTCATAGATGGTGGTTTATTTTGGAAAAATCACGAAGGTATTTTGCTTAAATGTTTAACTATAAATGAAACTAACAGCATCATGAAATAATTCCATGCAGGGGACTGTGGAGGACACTTATATTGGAAATCCACGGCTAACAAGATCTTACAGGCTGGTTATTATTGGCCCTCTTTATTTGCAGATGTAAAGAAGTTTGCTGTCTCATGCCACAAATGCCAAATCTTTGAAGGGAAAAGAGAACTACTGCCCTTGCCCCTTAAGCCCATTTCAACCGAGAAACCTTTTCAACAATGGGGTCTTGACTTCATTGGAGAAATTCATCTCTCTTCCTCAAGCCAACACAAGTGGATTTTAATAGCCACCGATTATTTCACTAAGTGGATTGAAGCCATCCCATGTAGGCAAGCCAATGACTCCACCATTATCTAATTCCTTGAGAGCAATATCCTTTCTAGATTTGGCTGCCCTGAGAAAGTTATCACTGACAACGCTGCTGCTTTCAAATCCAAAAAAGTGATCAACTTTTGCCATAAATACCACATCACCTTAGGCCACTCCACAACTTACTACCCTCAAGGTAATGGCTTGGCCGAGTCTTCCAACAAAAGCCTCATCAATATCATAAAGAAACTACTGGAAGAAAACAAAAAGAACTGGCACAGGAAGCTCACAAATACTCTGTGGGCAGACAGACTTTCCACCAAGAAATCCATTGGGATGAGCCCTTATGAACTTGTATATGGAATGGAAGCCAAGTTCCCTTCATCTCTGGGCATTCCTACTATTAAATTGTTGCAAGAAATTGAGGCTGAACCGAATGACATGCAGAGAAGAGTTAATCAAACCATTCATCTTCAACAAACCAGAGAACAAGTCTTCAACAGAGCTCAAATACTGCAAAAAAAACTTAAAATGATGTTTGATAATAAGGCCCTGTCGATGGCCGAATGCTAAAGAACTACAATGATCCTTTTGATTGAAAAAGAGCAGGTGACGTTTTATTTTGTACATAGAATATTTGTATATACCAGTGTCTTGATTTTTGTAAGAATCCATGATGCTGAAGCACGCAGGAGAAAGCAGGCAGTGCTTTGCATCTTAACAACAGCACAAGTGAAGGAAAGTGCTGTTACCAGTCTAAAGGTTCAAATCAATCCAACAATCAGGAAGAAGACGTTCAAAACAGAGCAATAACAGAAGAAACAAGGCAATTTGACTTGCTATTCTTGGCTTCTCACAAGGAAAAGCCATCCCCAAGTGGAGCCACTGTTAGCCTCCTGCTGCAGCAGGTTACACATATTTCATGATTGACATTTTTACAGACCAAATATGTCATACTTTGCATGTTGCAATGCTCCATATTTGCTTGAACAGTCACCAAGCGAAGAAGGCTACTCAGAGTTCGTCTAAACTGCTTTCCAAATTTTGAGAAGTTATTCCACTGTTGTACAATTTTCAGTTAAAGGGAGGTCAAAACAGCGTAATCTTGGTCTCCCTTGGTTTCAATTTCCTGTTTTAGAATATAGAGAATAAAAATCTGTCCAAACAGCTTAATCTTGGCAGATTCTTAGATATGTAGAGAATCAAAGGAGCCCAACTGCTTAATATGGGCCCTCAGATGAAATAAGGGTAGTTGTAGATAGGAAAGCATAAAAAAGAAAAATTGAAATGATGGGTTTACAAGTCTAAGTGCACCCAAACCAAAAGAAGAAAAAATGTCAGGTAAGTAGGCTGGGTAGGTAGTTTTGAGGTTGCAAAATCTTGATTGCTGATTAGTTCCAGGTTTTCAGGTGTCATCTCTACTCAGGACACAATCACCAGGCAGTTCTATGTGAAAAGCTCAAAACAAGCATAACTAACTTCCTTTCTCCATCTCCCCCAAATCATTAACTAATTTCCCCAAAAAGAGGTCAAGATCTGCTTGGTACCTCTTAAGTTTCATCATTTTCATGTCATTAGCTTGGGTGAAGATCTGCTTCACTCAAAGAAATTCCATACTCTCTCTATAAGGTTCTATCCCCCCGTGGCAGCCTAAGATCTCCCAAACTTAGCGCTTTCTTACCATCTCCATATTGACTACTGACATTATTATTTAACTCCCTATATTTTTCCCATCCCCCTACTAAAACTATGTAAATCATCCCCTATGTAAATATCCCTCCCCTTGGTTGAAAAAAAACCATAAGTACCCCCGGGAATTGCTCAGTTTGTCTAAAACTTGGCAAGAGTCCTCATGCTGCCCCTTCAAACCATCTTCTAAATGCAATATACTCCTTCCAAAGTATAAAATCCATTTGTAGGTTATCGGATCTCTTCCGAGGCCTCAAATGCTTTTCTAACACACGTACTCACTCCTTCCGACCGCAATAGACTCTTGCCGATTTCCTCAACACTTTGCAGATCCTAGTAAGCCAACTCGCGTCGCCATATCGCAATATTCTCACCACATAGTTGTGCCCATCCTTTGTTACCCGATGCGATATCGCGATATCGGCGATCGGCAGTCGCAAGCATCACATGTCCAAAGTAAATACCTTCTCGTTCCCCGCCGATGCGATATTGCGCTCGCATCGGAAAAGTTCATCGCATCGCATTAAAGTGTGAGCACCCTGCCACATCACATCTGTACCAAGGACCCACTGCTGACGTCAGCAGGCTAACGTCATCCACCGTACTGCTGACGTCAGCAGCCAAAAAACCGAAAATTCGCGCAGGAAGAAAAATCGTGCTTCGGAGCTCCGGAACAAGAAACGGAGGCAGTTTTCAATGCGCGATTAGCGTGAAGTGCTAATCGCGCATTTCTACAGGAAATAGGCCGTTTTGGGGAATCTTTAGGGAATCGTTTGATTCCTTGGCCCGTTTTGCGCCGAAAAAGCCCGAAATTGCCCGATTTTGCCAAATTAATCCGGTTTAAAGATAGGAAAGGACCAGAGACAAAGATTAAAGAGTATCAGATCAAATCAACAGGGAAAAAACATGTCAAAGAGTATCAGCAAGCGGTGTATACCATCAATGTAGCGGCAAAGAGTATCAGCGAAGATCTTAACGGCGGCCCAAAGCAAGAGAAAATTTAATACCTTCCAGCAAAGTCAAAGAAAGAGGGCGAGGCCACTCAAAAACTCTCAAATCATGGTTATTGCACATTTAACTTGCAGCAGAACAGAACTACAGATCCCAAAGCACAGTTATTCCAGCAGTATTGCATCGAGCCTCCAAGGGCCACATTGCACTCTTTTTGATTCAGCTGCCTCTAGCGCAGCCCAAAGGACTTACCTACATTTAATTCCAGCGACAATTAGGTTTTTAGAAAAAGATTTTCCAGCAACCCTGTTTAGGTCAATTGTAATAAATGACTACTGATATTTTGCTTATATATACCACCCTGAAAGATGGAGTAGGGGTTGGTTGGTGAGTCGAGGAAGTTGCTTAATCTTTGGTATCTCGACATTTTCTTCAAGCAGAGACCCGCACTGTAACTGTCATACTTTCTATAATCAAAGACTGCTGAAAGCATGGATTCTGAAACTGTTTGATGTGTTTAATTGGCCAAGGAGTGATTGTGGAATTCCCGTGCTTCTACATGGTTCAATAAGTGTTTCTCAACTCTATTAATTTTTCATGTTTTGTTTTACCAGCGTTCTGCCATCTAAATTGCAGAAAAAAAGAATAGCTTAGGATTTGTTTAAACTACACCTTAAGCTCAATTTCTGCAATTTTTCATGTTTTCATCAGAAATAGTTATGAACATGTATACTTAAATTATCTTGTTTACACTGTCTCTTTCACATATGAATGGGAGTTTAAGAATTCTTAGCTGCTCCTAGATAACCATTCATTCACTTCTCCTCTCTTTCAGTTTGATGAAAGATTCTCCTTTGCCTTTCATCTCTGATCGTCATTCCATCCTTTCAGCAAATTGATAACTGTATCATGTGTGGCTATCCCACTCCTTAATCCTCTTGTGACCAAGAAAACGCAACAGCAAGCCTTAATCCATGACTCCATGCCCAATGGTTTGAAACTTATCACATCTTACCTTGCCTCTTTGCTTCAAATTTCTACCTTCCATCCAAACACAAACAAAAACTCCTGAGCCAAAAGCTAGCCTAAAATCATCAACAAAGTTGAATCATTAAGAGAGAGCCCTCTCTGATTGCAGGTGGGCTAGAACCTGCAATCCAAAGATTGGTTTGTGGTTACCTCGGCCGTATCCCTAAACAGGAGCCTAGGGACAACCTGAGTGATAACAGGTGAAACACACGTGGTATGAAAGATTGGTAAGCATAAAAAAAGGACAAGACGATAAATAAGACTAACCGCGCAGATAGGAGAATATGAAATGGATCAGGTTATTTTGGATCTGGGGTTAGACGTGAACGTCCTACCAAAGTAGACTTGGGAGCGGATGGGAATACTCGCATTGTAGTGGTCTCTGATTTAGCTAAGGATGGAAAGTCAACAAAAGATCATCCCCATGGGGCAGCTATAAGGGGTGATTGTAGATATTGAAGGTGAAAGCGTGTTGGCTAATTTTGAAGTAATATAAATTGTGGATGACAACAACCCCTACCCTCACTCCTTGGCATTAATTGGGCTACTAGCATGAGTGGGGTAATCAACCTAAAGAAGCAGAAGATGATATTTGAAAAAAATTGCTCCACATAATAGTACCCCTAGATCCTGCTAAAGGATTGTGCTCTACTGAACCAGTCTGCAATTATGAGAGCAATGACAATTTGGACTATATATATAAGATAATGGCAAGAGACCGAGATTGGGTGAATCCAACAGTGGATGGATGAATTACATGGGATCGTGAGAGTTCTTGCACCTTGGACTCTGATGAATAATTAGAGTGCTAGCAGAATCTATTACACGAAGTAACCACATTGAGCTGTAACATGATGACCTGGTCGTTGCATTATGTGTCGTCAGAGATAAGAAATCTGCCCACTTACGATGGCTTAAATGACATAGATGTATTTTTGGATGCATATGAGAGGGAAGTACCAGAGAAGCAGTGCTTCCAAGCTTTATACTGGGCACTGTGCACTATGCCAACATGGTAGTGGGGTATGCACAAGGGTAGCTTTGACGATTGACGTGAATGTAGGAGGATGATGAGAACACGCTTTAGGAAACGAAAGGTATGAATGGTAGACAAGTATGACGGGAAAGATGATCCACATGCATACTTGGCCAAATAGGCTCAGGCATATGGAGTGAAGCCCCAACCAGAATGGGTGCACTTGTTCTGCCACACCTTGGATGTCATCCTGATGAACTAGTACTTAGAAATAGAGATCCACCATGGTATAGGTGAATGGGATATTCTGCTTGAAGGATTCATAATGACATTTAGCTTTGAAGACGGGTTTGACTATATTGATGAGGCGCTCCAACAAGTGAAAGCAACAATCTTTAAGATACTACATGATCCTTTGGACCTGATTCAACCCGATTGGACCACTGAGCTAAGCCACACGCTGGAATGCTATAACGTGACTATTGAAGAAGAAGATGAGGATCCATAGAAGATTAACATCCCTAAAATGAAGGGTCACTGTGAGATTGAGGGACCGTAGATTGAGAATCCTGATATAACTATGCCACTGAAAACAAAATAGGTAAATATTGGTACGAAGGCAGAGCCCAAATTTGTGAAGATTGGAGATTACTGGGATGATGCGACGGTGGATAAGGTCGTTGAATTGCTCCACGAATACCAAGATTTGTTCCCTATCAAGTTTATGGAGCTAAAAGGGATAATAGGAGACCTGGTCATTACGAATATCACGTTAAAACCCAATGCGAATCTGGTTATGCAAAGACCTTACCATCTCAATCCGAAGTATAAGGAGAAGGTTCGCTTAGAGCTAGACAAGATACTCGTGGTAGGAATCATTGAACCCGTAGAAGAATCTGATTGGGTAAGGCCAATGGTGGTATAGGAAAAGAAGCAGAAGGATGAAATAAGGATATGCTAGATCTCAGGAAGTGGAATGATGCTTGCGTACATGATCATTTCCTGACTCCATTCAATGATGAATTTTTGGACAATGTAGGTGGTTAGGAAGCGTATTCTTTCACTAATGGGTTCTTTGGGTACCATTAGATCAAAATCATGCCAGAAGATAGAAGCAAGATGACCTTAGCGACCAAGTGGGGATGTTTTCAGTAAACTATAATACTGTTCAGATTGAAGAATGTGCAAGTGATTGTTTCGCACGTAGTCATTGTTGCATTCAAGGAATTTATTCATAAGTTTCTAGAAGTGTACTTTGATGACTAGACTATGTTTTGGCTAGTGAAACGCCATGTCACAAGTTTGCGCCTGATGCTAGCTACCTGTCAAAGGTACCGGATTGCACTCAATCTGAAGAAGTCCCTGTTTTGTGTTCCTTTTGGAACTTTGTTGGGTCATGTGGTTTGTAGACAAGGATTGATGGTAGATCCCACGAAGACCACGCTGATACTTAACTTGTAAGCACCGAGGAGTGTGAAACAGCTACATGCAACCTTAGGACATACTGGGTATTACAAGAAGTTTATCAAGGGCTATGCCCATATCACTGCGCCTATGGAGAAGTTGTTGAAAAAGGATGTCACATTTTGTTGGAACAAGGTCTGTAATAAAAGCTTGGATGTATTAAAAGAAAAGATGGTCATCGCACATATTTTAGTCTTCCTGGATAGGAAGAAGGAGTTTCATTCACATGTTGACGCATCAGGTATAGCACTGGGAGCAGTGCTGACACAGGCTGGTGGAGGATAATTGGACCATCCGATAACATTCGCAAGTAGAAGGTTATCCAAGGCTGAGAAGAACTATTCCATCACCGAGCACGAGGGGTTAGCCATGGTATACGTGCTCCAAACGTTTAGACACATTTGATGGGTGGCCATTTTAGGATGTATATGGACCATTCCGTGTTGAAATACCTAGTCAATGAGCCTGTGTTGGGGGGCAGAATCTATAGGTGGTCATAATTGTTCCAGGAGTATGATGTTGAAGTTATTGTGAAGCTTGGATGACTAAATGTAGGACCATACCATCTATCGCGCATCGAAACAGGGGAAGATCCCACTAGTTTGGAGGAGGGATTGCTTGACACGTAGCTATTTGTTGTGCATGTCATAGATGGTCACTTTAAAAACATCATACACTTCCTAATGACAGGAACTGCCATGAAAGGTTACACTATCCAACAGAATAAGCAGTTAGTGGTATGCCCAACAGATGTTTATGTCATTGCTGGGCATCTGTACAAAATGGGGTCTGATGAAATATTGTGATGATATGTACCAGAGTTTGAAAGGAGCAGTATCCTTATGGATGCTCACGAGGACACTGCAGGAGGTCATTATTCAGGAAGGGCAACCGCAAAAAAAATTCTATGTGCAGGGTTGTGGTGGCCAACCCTCCATCAGGATTCAAAATATTACTACAAGGCATGTGATGTATGTCAAAGGACGGGTAGACCATCACAAAGGGATGAGTTGCCTCTGAATCCACAGATGACATTACAACCCTTTAAGAAATGGACGATAGATTTTGTGGGACCCATTCAGCCTCAAGGGAAGAAGATGAGAGTGTGGTACATTATCACCATGATGGAGTATTTGACTCAATGGGTAGAGGCACAACCTATGAAGGACTGCACAGGCGCGACTACTATGAATTTCCTCTTTGAGTATGTACTGATGCAATTTGGGTGTCCAAATATTTTGATGAGTGATCTGGGTACGCACTTTCTGAATGAGACAATTAGTGTGCTGGCAGAGGAATTTCAAGTTTATCACCAGAAGAGAACACATTATCACCCATAGGCTAATGAGATAGTGGAAGCATTCAATAAAGTGCTAGAGAATGCACTGACCAAGGTTTGCAATGCTTAGTGAAGTGATTGGGACCTACACATACCCACAGTACTATGGGCCTATCGGATGACATGCAAGAAGTTGAATGGACAGACACCCTTTAGGCTTGTATATGGTGTTGAAGCAGTGATGCCATGGAATACATTGTGCCTAGTTTGCACATAGCTACACTCATGGGTATGGTGGATCGTGGAGCCATAGAAGAGAGGTTCACACAGTTGGTTGAGCGTGAGGAGGAGAGGTTTCTAGCTGGATTCCAGCAACATGTCCAAAAGCAGTGCAAAAAGGAATGGCATGATCAACACATTAAGCTGAGCGCATTTAAGGTAAATGACCTGGCTTTTAATATGACAGTAAGTTTGATAAATTTCCAGGGAAATTCAGAATGCACTGGTTAGGGCCCTATGTCATTAAGGAGATTATCGATGGTGGAGCAGTTCAGTTGGTTAAATTGAATGGAGATTCCTTCCCAGGAAAGGTGAATTGTAGCATGTTGAAGCCATAAATCGGTGGTCCAGCTATGTGACTATATGAGAGTAGCATAGTCTTACCGCTCCAGGCACCTGAAAGGAGGTGCAGGACCATAAACTACACTGCCCAGTTTGGGGAGTTGCGCGATTGGAGGATTGTACAAAGCAAGGAAGTGTCACAGGGTTAGTGAGAACGTGAAGGAAGGTGTGATACCTAGGGAGAAATCATGAAGGTCGGCCAAAAAGTGACCGCTAAAGTCATTGTTCATGATTTGACGGTAGAAATGCGGCCAAATGGAGCGGGCGGACGAAATTTAAGATGGAATTTATGGATCAAATACTTGAAAATATGCCACCAATCTAGCATTAATGAACCGAATGTGGGGGGAATGGTCGGATTTGAATTAAAAATGCCCTATAAATTACAGGTGGCTACCCAGCGAAAAACATTTGGCATTCTGAGAATTAAGTTGTTGAGCTCTTAGGAGCACAAGAACAGAGAATTATTCAAGGCTCTGATAGCAAGTTCGACATTTGAGCAATTACCAGAGATGACACGAGCATTGCTGAATAGCGCCATGTCGACACCTACAACAATTATGGACACTGAAGCAATGAAAACCAAGGATGATATGCCGGAAATAGTTGGGGAGGCAGAAGAAACTGCTTTAGAGGTTGCTAAAGTATTAGAAGAAGTACCCAAATCACCATGGATGTCGAGACCAAAGACGACCCCAACCAAGGAGAGCGTGAAGGATAAAAAGGGCAAGCAACCTACAATACCAGTGCGCACATCACCAAGAAGAAATCCATCGAAGGACAAGCCCACCACACAGGAGAAGGGAAAAGCCATCAAGCTAGAGCTAGAGGAGGAGGAAAAAGAAGACATCCCAATGGATGACGAGGACTTGGGCATAGATGTGGAGGAAGTTGAAGCTCGGGGTGCTAACCCTATCACTCAGTTACCTGAGTACATCCATCCACACAAGGGCAAGACTAAGATGCCAAAGGATATCGATGAGAGCAAGGTCCCCTTGCAAACTCCTCTACTGTTGGATGAGATTGTCTTCAAAGTACACGCTTGGGGTAGGTTCCTCTATTAAAGCTCCAAGATTGGGACTTAGCTGACCATGAGCAGTTCCCACACCTAGCGACTGAGTAGCTACTACGTCGCATTATTGACACAACCACTAAGATGACCGCATTGGAGCCGCGGAAGTGGCTCAGAGGAGTAGACAAGGTAGGCCTGCTCAACCTGCTATGGGTGCTGCACTACAACTACACCCTGATTACAGTATTGGTCATCAAGAAGTTGTTATTCTTGGTGCATGATGGGTGTCTGTGGCTGGAGGACCCAATAACCATCACCGACAGATTGATCCATAGGATCACGCGGTGGCCATACAAGGTGAAAATCTGGCCATGATGTTTGGCGGAAAATGTGGAGAGAAGGCCCTCGCGGAGGCCATGAAGGAGAAATTTAAGCTTGTAAATAAGTTGCACGAATATGACATATCTAGTATCAGTGACCTTGTCATAAAGGTGGCCACATAGATTTTGGCAGGGAAGGTGATGAGGAAGTGTCACACTGATGAGGTGTCGGCGCCTGTCATCGTGCTAGCAGGCCAGTGTGCCAAAGGAGTCCAGTTCAGTTGGGTGCACTGTCTCTATGGTGAGTTCCTTGCGAAGTGCCGCGAGGCACAAGAGCTCAGCAAGATGTTCCACTATGTGTGACTCTTGCTGTCAATTGTGTTGGTAGCATGGGAGCTGCCAAAAAACATTCAATTCTCTTTGGTCACACCAGACCTACTAGAAGTAGCGAAATATGCTTTGTTGTGGGTGACCAAGGATGTGAACCACATCAAGGACAACAAGATCTTATGGATCTTGATGGAGATGAACATCTGAATGGCCATCAATTGAAAACCGCGGTTTTCACCTTTAGTGTTTGCCAACCTGCAGGGCTACGTGGAGTTTAAATCTGATTTTCACCATGTGTCTATCAGGGCACAGAAGGACCCTACGCATACATGGTATGACTTGCCTTACGTGGCAATGGATGATTCCATTGATGCAATACTTGATCGATGGCCAACAGAATGGCTCACTACAGCAGACTTGGTAGTGGGAGCAAGCAAGTCCGTCACGTAGCGCAAGAAGGAGGAGGCCAAGCTCAAGATGACATAAATAGCCAGAAAGAGAACGAAGGAGGCCACTGACAAGGTCCAGGTGGAGCGTGATACCGGTCAGTAGACAGAGAAACAAATAGGTGGAATAGAGAAGGGCTCTAATAAAGGCACGAGGTCACCTTTGCCCAAGACAGAGGAAGATATGGACGAGCAGTCAGAGCAGCACGATACGGACCCACAGGTGACGCCCTGCATCAAGATTCCAAGGGAGCAAGAGAAAGGAGGGTTGAGGAAGAAATCTAAGGCCACCAAGATGTCATTGGACCCAATCACCCTCATAGAGAGCTATTTGCATGACATCGAAGACATGGTGTGGGATGTCACTGCGGAGGCCGTACAACAGTTTGAGAAGCAACAACAACTAATATTGGGGGCCATCCAAACAGGTCTCCAGGAGCTGCAGACCCACACATCACAGGATGGCACGGTGTCCACCAGCCTTGCTATCGGCACTTCAGAAGCTGCCAAGATGCTGCCCGTGAAGATCTCCAATGTGATAGTGTTGCCTGATGGAGAACTGACCATGAAGAATGAAGTTGACAAGCCCACTATCAACGTCTTCAAGGGAGTAGGGTTGAATCTAGCAGTGCTCCCTGGAAATGCGCTCCACCTATTACAGGATGGAGTGATCGCGGAGCTGAGGGCCCATGAACACCGCGCTCTACAGGGATCAACGAGTAGCGAATTAATAACAAATAGATGGCACTATAGAGGGACTCTGCCACCGCTGTCATGACTGATGTGACCGACCAAAACAAGCAAATAATTCAGGCCGTAGAGGAGACGTGTGGAATGGTCCTGGAGTTAGCCATTCCTGAGGAAGAACAGGTTAAGCTACGTGTCTACAAGCTGGCTACAGGAGTGCACAATGATCGCATAGAGATGGCAAGGGTTTAGTTGGAGTTGAACCTGTAGATCACCAAATTACAGTTGAAGGCCCAACCTTCAACTCAGCTAGAAGTAAGGGAGTAGCGTGCAACCACTGTCATAGAGGAAATAGCGGTGGTCGATAGTGTAGTAGCATACTGCACAAAACTTTTTGAACAATTGTTCGAGGTCCTGACGAGCTTGCAAAAGGACACTAATGTACAGTAGTTGGGGACAAAAGCGCATGAATTGTAGTAGCGCTATGATGAGGCAAAAGGCACAGCGTGAACTGTTGCACTCACATAGAGACTGGTAAAGCTGCAGGAGGCCAAGCACATGAAGGAATAGGTAGATGCAGTGCAGCACAAGGAGGCAGTGCTAAAGGTGCGACTAAAGCCCTGGCTAGATGAGGCTTACATGGTCATAGCCTCTATTGAATAAAAGCTTGCGACTCTGCAAGAAAATCAACAGAAACATCAAGTCGACAATTCAAGAGCAGTGACTGAGCAGATGGCTATAGAAGCAAAGGAGGCAGTCGCACAATGCACTGTGGAGGTTGATGTCATACAAGTTCAGCTGGGAGGTCTTCACGCTAAGATCTCCATGCCCACTAAGTGACTAGAAGGCAAGTCACGATGTTTGTGTTGGGGGCCTGTTGCAAACGGGATCCCCCAAAGACAATTTTGGGGCTAAAAGCCCATGTTTTGGGCCAAAATTTGTAATAAAGTTCTAAAGTCTACGCATTTTGTGGTATCCAAACGTGAAGGTGTCATGATTCATAAAGGGTTGTCCACCCTTATTTGGTAAAGTGTAAATTCATTGTAAAGATATACCCATGGTCCGCGAACCATGGGATTGTATAAAAAGAGCTAAGTAAGTAAGCTCTAAGTAGTCATAAGTGTTTGGTAGAGGAGAAGGCTTGGATTCTTGGTAGAGAAGTCTAAGTCTCAGATCATAGTGTAGGTAGAGGCTCTGCAGCTAAGTGCATAGAGGCCTAGGGTGGAAATACGTAGCTGAGTTTGCAGACCCTTGCAGCTGTGTGCGTAGGGTGGATAGACTCTGTAATCATCTGAAGATATCAATAAAGAGAAGCATTCTACAAATTCTATGTCCTTATTCCTAATAATTCATCTGGTTAAATTGTGTTTCAGGCTTAATTTATAATGTTTATGTAATGCGCAAATATATGTGATTATATTGGATAAATGAATGTAAGTAAGAATATCAGATTACATGGCACTAACTGTGATTCTTTAGTAAGATAAGTAAAACACTTAAGATAACTTGGAAACCTATTCAATACACTATCAGAGCAGCACGAAAGTACCCGAACCGCAGGTTAGGGTTGCATAAAGGTCAATCGTACTCCTTCGCAGAGGTACTAAAGGCCAGAATTAATGGCTAGACTAACAAAGCCCTAGAACTTAACGACCTACGCAAAATCAGGAATAGAGGGAATAAACCAACATCACAACCATCTCAGGGTGTGGAAACTTGGTTCCAGCATCCCTCCATACTGCTTTGGGTGAGACTTCGGTCAGCGCTCCATTGGTTGATGCCAAAAGGGCAAATAGTGTATGGATTTGTTTGGCTAACTAATGCTGAACCTAGTTCAGGCCCATGCAACCAACAATAGGTTCATATGAAAATATGCTTCTATCATTGCTCCATTTGAGAGACTTCTAAAGAATTCTGAATCTTTTGTGTGAACTTCTAATTGTGATGTTTCCTTTGAGACAGTAAAGGAGATACTAGCAAGTGCTCCTACCCTAATTTACCCTGTCCGGAATAATGAGTTTCATGTACATATTGATGCTTCCCAAACATATCTTCATGGTATTCTTGCACAATCAGGAGAAGGGAATTTGGATCATTCCATATACTTCACCAACAGAAATCTATCTAATGCATAACACAATTACACTATGATTGAGCATGAAGCATTATCAATGGTATATTCTCTTTAGAAGTTATGCCATTATTTGTTGGGAGGTCATTTCAATTTCTTTTACAAATCATTTAGCCTTGAAGTATCTGGAATAAGCATGTTTTGGAGGTAATAATCTGTTGGTTTTTGCTGCTATTTCAGGTCACTGTGAAACTGGGCATACCAATGTGGGACTTTATCACCTTTCTCAATTGGAATGAGGAGAATTTAGAGGTTCTCTTGATGATCAATTCCCTGATGCTAACTGTTTCAAGTTGAATTCGTTCTCGACTATTTAGAAGATATTACATTTTTCTTAACAACTAGTAATTGTCCTGAAAATTATTTTGCAACAAAAAAGAAGCATATCGTAGTTAGAGAAGCTTATTACCAACTTATTGCATGAAAAGTATATACATTGGACCTTGATATCATTATTCATAGGGTTTTTTTTCATCCACGAAAGAGATAATATTTTGTGGGAGTGTCATAGTGGAGTTGCGGGAGGCCATGTCAGAGGAAAAGATATGGTTTGTAAGGTACTACAAGTAGGGTTATGGTGGCCAGCAATTTTTAATGATTCCAAGGATTTTTCCAAGACCTGTGATGTTTATCAAATGGTTGGGATACCTTCTCATTGAGATGAACTTCCACTATATATAGTTCGAGCATTGCAGGATTTTAGGAAGTAGGTGGTTGACTCGATGGACCTATCAATCCTTGTGTGTGACATTCACAAGGCACATATATTATTACTGCAACCAACTACCTCACAAGGTGGGAAAAGGCTACCTTGTTCAAAATTTATATTTCCAGTACTACAACTCACATCATTTTTAAAATATCATTACCAAGTTTGGCTACCTAAGAATTTTAATTATTGATCAAGGAACTCATTTTATCATTGATATTATCACAACTCTAACTTACAAGCTCCTTATTCATCATCATAAGATAAGTCCCTGCCATCCTTAGGCCAATGGTATAATGTAGGAATTCAACAAGATTCTAGACAAGAGTCTTGCCAAAAAAAAATCAGCAAATATAGACGATTGGGATGAAAGAGTTCCTGCAAGACTTTGGGAAGGAAAGAGTGCTAAGAGTTTGTACAAGTACACCCTGTTTAGGTTGGTGTATGGGAAAGAATTAGTCATTCCTGTGGAAGTATTCATCCCAACTTATACATTGCACAAGCTACCATAATGACAAATGATGATTTAGTTGTGATATGACTCTAAGAGTTATGGGAATTGGATGAGCACATATTTATGGAAAATTTTTATCAAAGTGTGGAGAAGATGAGGTAGAAGGCATGTCATGATCATCACATTAAGAATAAGTATTTTTTAATTGGATATCAAGTCTTTCTTTATGACAAAAAGTACCTAAAACATACAAGAAAATTTTTTCTGCTTTGGTTGGGAACATTCATAGTCGCAGACATTAAAGATTTGAGAGTTCTTCAACTTGAACAACTTTATGGTATTATTTTGCATGGTTGGGTGAATATTGCTTGCATAAAACCCTACTATGGTCCTTAATTCATATATTTTCATTGCTCTTTGTCTAGGAACATAGGTTAGGATTTATGTTAAGATTCAATTAATCTTTTCAGTCTTGATAGTTTATTCTTAGTTTCTTTTAGTTGTGTCAATGGTTTCTTATTTTTCTGTTGTGTTATACTACACTTCATTATGGTAAGGAAGATAGACTATAGGTCATTTAATTGTTATTCTAAGCCATATAATTGTATGTCTAGTATTTTGAGTCATCCCTTCTATAACAGTTAAATATATTGAGTTGGAAATCACTTTTTGGTTTCCATCCATTGTATTATTACCCTTTTTAGCCTATCTTGTCTACTTTAATGGTTGTTGATATGTTTTCTTGGGACATGAGTGTTGGAAATTGGATAAACCAATGCTCCCCGTGTGTTTCATGACATGGACTAATCTCCTCTTATGGATCCATATCTCATGTGATGTGATCATCGACTAAAACCTGTGGGTTTTGGTCTAACGGGAATCATGATACCCAACAAGTGGTATCAGAGCATAAGTAAAAAGTTCAATACATGCCTATCTCATGTCGGGGGGAGACAAAATCTCCCTGTGTGATTCTTGACATGGACTAACCACCTCTTGTGGATCCTTATCTCTCCTTATCTCTGGCGATGTGATCATTGAATAACACCTACAGGTTTTGGTCTAACAACAATTGTGATTCCCAACAATGGGTTTCAATCGTAATGATTTTTTTGAATCAAGATTGATTTGGTAATTACTTTCTTCACCTACCTAATTTAATGCCTAAATGGGAAATCAAATATTGGGATTTTATATGAATGTCTATAAGTATCAACCATCATGTCCATTTCATTCATTTTCATTCAAGTTATTTCTTGAATCTATGCCTTGGAATCTAAGACTAAGTCTTTAGTTTTGAATTTCCACAATCATCCTCCTATTCACAAAGTCTATTATCGGAAGAATCAAGATGGGTTTTGGTATCTAGTATGCCATTCCGTATGAATTATCTGATCCACATGTCCATCCTCTTGAAGACCTGCATGGAAAATATGAAAAGGTTATCTTGGTTGATAACGAATTCACTGATGGTGACCTCTTTCCATCATTGAAGCCCAAGGTGTATATGGATTTAACCCCAACAATGTATGACAATTTTTTTCCACAGATTAAACCTTCATTCAAGTTTCTATGAGAGTCTACCCTACATATACTTTGGAATTTATCCTTTTTCAGCACTATTGAAAAAATTTCTCACTATACAAAGTTTTTAACAACCAAATTCACAAAATTTTCTTTGACTAGATAAAGAGGACCCTATTCAGGTTAATAACATCCATAATTTGACAAGGTTATTGATGGAGGGTCAATATGTCTCTACCACATCCTAAGGGGGGTCCAATCATAGTAAGAATATGGATCCTGCTAACCTGTATCATAAGTATGGTATGAAGTACCAAGGATGAGGACCTACAATTGATCCTATCAACAATGAGCAGATTAAGTTCGCTTGTCATCTCACTGTAGGGAATATCACTCATCGTTATATAAAAGGGGAGTGTAACCTTGATGCTATCTATGTTGTTTAATCATGTATTCAGGTTGTTCATCTCAACTTGTGTAAGACTTACTTTTTTGATGAGTTTTTCCAAGCTTGTGAGGAAGTATATTAAAAGCAAGTTTATTTTATATATGGGTACTTGATTGTTTCTTTCACAATTACAAATGGCATGCTCCTGATGGTTGTGTTTTCTATGCCCCCTTAGATAGAAAATCCATAGCCCACACTTTTGACCCTTTGAAGAGTTGTTTTGATTCTACCAATGTTTATTTTAATGAAAATGACTTTGGTACTTGGTATAACCAGCTTATTGAAGCCACGTAGATTATGAGATTTCTCATTTCCCTTCGTGATATGCATGCTTACCATATCTGGTTTGGTACTAATCATCACCAATTTTATGTCCTTCCTAAGTGTGCAGACAAGGAGAAGTTCTACACCCACTCTTTGCCATATTATATTTCACAAGAAGCTTTCCACAAAGAGGTTATCAATTGGCCTAGAGTTCAACAGATCATTAAACTTGATGGAAACTATTATGCTCCAAGTGCTCTAACCCAACGAGACAAAACAAAAATTGTTGCGCCATCATCTCGCAAGCATTATACTTCACCAAGTTCTTCTACTTATGGTCTACAAGACCAAAAACCTTTACATAAGATGCTTCACTCTCATTATGTTCCAACCCTAGTTGCTACTTCTATCCCTCCTAAAGTTGTGTCCTACAAGTACATCCATTCTTGTTGTAATTCCCCTACAAGATAACACCTTTTGATCTCCTACTCTTCCCATGGCTTCCTTTGTGACACCATATGTTATGACAATTGGGTCCACTATCCCTACTTCAAATACTCGAACAAATCTTCATGGGTTAGAATTATCTAAACTTATACAACTTGATAATGATGAACCACCTAAAACTATTGTACCAACTCTCATAATGGAAGAATCACAATATTCTACTCTTCCACCTACAACTCAACCCAACATAGTACCCTCTCCATAGGAGAATGAGCCCCCCTATATTGACTCAGATATGTTGTCTACCCACTCCACCAATGATAAAACTATTGAGCCTCCTCAAGATATCACAAGTTCCATTGCAGCTCGTCGTGTCCCTTCCCAAGATGCCTTGTCTAAATTCATTCAATAGCTAGACAATTGCAAGAAATTGTTGTAGATGTGTGCTTAATCACTTTACATTATTTTTCTACTTCCCTTTGAGGTTCATGAGCTTGTTTATCACACCATTAACAAGAGAAAAAAGGGACTCCAAATATTTCAATGCAAGGACAATTTGATAAGTTTGTTGCTAACGGTAAGCCATTGTAAGAGAGATTTCCTTCCAATGATACTATCTCATTTATAGAACTTTAGCAGTGGTCGACTTGCTAATTATTTTAGTTCATAAAGGATTCATTTGATCAATTGGAATAGCACATGGACACCATAAAGAAAGAACAATTAGATATCATAGAGGCTCATCACCAGTTGCAACAACAACTTATTCAAGTTACGAAGGAGAAAGATCAATTCTAGAAACGAAAGGACAAGGTTGAGAAAGATATACTTGATGTGAATGCTAATATTATTTAGATTTGGCCTGCTTCACTAGAGAGAAGTCTTAATTTACCTAAGGATATTTCATCCCATGAGCCACTACAATGCTTAACCTTGCTTGAAGATGATTGGACAACTTTAGTTGCTGACAATAAATTGCTTCAGGGCACTAATTTTGAGTTGTCGAATAAGATTCATGATCCAACATAGGATTTTGCTCATAATATATATTTTTCTATTGATTAAGGGTCCACTCTTCGATCCACCCTCCAGAGTCATACACAAACAGGTGCAAGATTGGATAATTCTCTTAACTAAACACAATAATCTAATCTATGAGTTATTAGATCAAGCTAAGAAATTGATGGAGGATGCCCTTGCTATTACTAATCCCATCGAGAAGTAGAAGATATTTGACCATATTACCAAGAAGGATATTTAAATCATCACCTTGGAGGATGAGTCTCGTCAAGTCAAGGAAACCATTCGAGATTTTAAGCCCACTATCTAGGATCATTATTTTCAGTTGCACTAGCTTAACTTGACTGTATAGAATGAGTGGAAATATTTTCTTGTCGCATGAACGAAGACCCCAAATGTTGCCACTATTCAGGATTTTGTTGATCATGGAAACACTTTGTTGGGAAAGCGTCAAGAAAATCTTGACAACTATGACTCTTTCTGCCACTCAATTCTCAACACTATACCTGAGTTGGGTCTTTCATTTGAAGGAGAATCATATGCACAAGTGAAATATTGACTCAGGGGTAAGTCAATAAGTTATGGTCTGGGCTTGTTGGGTCCTTCATGTTTTGGTCAATTTTGAGTAAAAGGTGGTTGTGGAAATGAGAATGGGAGATCTAGAAGAAGAGTGGTCAAATTGATCAAAAATTTACAATGGAAAGAAGAAATCAACAGCTGGAAAAATGATAGATGCATCAAGCAGTTATCTTGGAAATTGTCAAGTGAGCACAAAATAAGGATTGAAATCATCAAGTGAGCATGAGTTAGAATGGATCATGTCAAGCTAGGTGAGTTAAGTTTGACCACATCAAGGGAGTGGATTTCTTGATAGCATCAAATAATCCAAAGTTATAGAAGAAGTTACAAGGTGAGTTGCATAGACATAAGAATATGAGAAAACGGTTGACATGCTGCTAAAATGTAGACTCATGCAATAATCAAATATTCCTACATTTTGTAATAAAATATATGGGGGAGTGATATATGTAATATGTAATTATAATGTCGTAGATCTATGATTGTAATGCCTGTTTGGCCTAATAATAATAAAATGGAGACTATTTGCAGAGAAATTAATTGTGCAATGTGTGTGTTTATGAGTGATTATGTACCTATTAAAAAAAAAAAATCAAAGCTTATGCATAGTATATCTTTTATTTTCTCTCTTGTGTATTGATTCTTGATCTACTTTGTAAGACGATTTAATGGATGTTGTTGTATATAGCTAACGAATGTATCCACTCACCTTCTAGAACCCCAACAATACACTTAAGTCCTAGAAACGTTTTGGGTGTGGCTTTCTTCCCTTGTCGAGGATAAAAAATTCTGGTGCAAAGCTAGAATATAGTGGATCCCTTTGTTGTGTCCCTGAAGGAGAATCCTAGTCTTTGTGATAATTATTTTCCAATAGATGTAGGTGCTGGAGACATTAAATAAGCACACATTTCTTGAAAATATCAAGAAGTGTCAATTTTCACAGTAATATTTGGTGTATCTAGGGTATTTGACATAGGTGGAGGAGAGATGAGCATAGATCATGCCAAAATGAAGGCCATCATTAAATGACCATTTCCTACTAATTTTTTTGAGGATTGGAGTTTTTTTTGGGAAACACAATGCCTAAGGAAATTCATAGCCTCATTTTCAATAGCAACAGTGCTACTCCACGCCATAACAACAAGTGGCAAGTGTTTCCAATGGGAAAAGGGTCAGCATAGGACCTTTAAGGAGCTAAAGAAGAAGATTAGTTAAGCACCAATTCTAGCATTAACAAACTTGCAGCAACCCTTCGAAGTGGAGACAAATGTGAGTGGGTATGTTCTGGGAGAAATATTTATGTAGCGAGGAAGGCTTGTATGCTACCATTCTAAAGCAATTCATGGGGTAATTCTTAACTACCCTTCTTACGACATAGAGCTTTATGCCCTATTTCAAGCTGTGAAGAAGTGGAAGCATTATCTGATCAGAAAGGAGAAAGTAATACACATAGATCACCAGCCATTACAATACTTGCAAGGCCATAGTAAGTTATAAAAAACCACACATTAAAAATGGATGAGGTTTCTATAGTAGTTTCATTTACTGATTAATTATAAGAAGGGAAGCATAAACAAGTTGGTTGACATGCTTTTAAGGCCATCCACATCAAAGGTAATAGCTTTGGGGACTCTAATGCACATGGATCCATTCACGCATAATGCATACAAAGACAAATATTCAGAGAATGGGGACTTCAAAGAGGTCCTTCAATAGTTGTAGAACCATATTCATGTGCATGATGGTGACAACATCATTGATTACCATCTCCAGTATGGGTTAATCTATCGGTTGGATAAGTTATTTGTTCCTAAAGGTGACTATTTGTAGCTAATCAGAAAGGATCACACCTCCAAGGTTGCAAGGCACATTTTTGTGGGTCGTACAATGGCCAACTTGCAGAGGTGTGTATTGGCCCAAGATGCAAGAACACATAGCTAGGTTCACAAGAGGATGTATGCTTTTTTGTACCGGAAATCCTAGTAATTGGAAATACAATCTATATCATCCCTTACCTGTACCCACATTCTTGGGAAAGCATTTCCATGGACTTTATTAGAGGTTTAAGAAGAACAAAGAGGGGGTATGACTACTTTTTTGTGATAGTTGAGAGGATCAACAAGATGTGTGTTTTTAGGCCCTATCAAAATACCATCAATGGGAAAGAAGTAGCAAACCTGTTCTTTGGACAGGTTAGGGTGCACATCGAGATACCAAAGAGCATTATTTATTTGGGATACCAAGGAGAATCATTTTAGACAGGGACACAAGGTTTCCTAGTGCATTTTAGATTACATTGTTGAAGAAGATGGGCACAAAGTTGAAGAGGTCTACAGCATCCCATCCTCAGAAAGATGGGAAAACAAAAGTAGTCAAGAGGAATTTGATGCATCTTTTGAGGTGTTATAATTAGAAGCATACTAAGTGATCCAGGTGGATGTTGGTGGCCACCCACCTATCCCATTTGGACCCCCGCAACTGTCTCTTTCAGTTTTTCAGTTTCCGTAATTGTAGCACAATTTACTATTTTTAGGAGTTTTTTTGAGTCCTGAACTTCCAAAGCCGTTTTGAGGCCCTAACGATGTTTTTTGGGAAATCTGGGGGAAAATGGGACCATGGACAATTGTTTCCCTTCCCAAAGTGGTAGTTCTCGGATAGATCTTTCTAACGAGCTATCATACGCGTCAAACGGAGATCATATGCCAAAGTTACGACCTCGGGAAATTGATGTACCAATTTACCCAAAACGGGTCCACAATTTGGCGTTTCATCTTCTAGGGTTAGGTTTTGGAATGTGAAGGGTTTTCCATTGTTTCTCAACAATAAATAGGCCTTCGAGCCTCATTGTAACACAGTTCAGAACAATTCAGATGCATGTAGCCGCCACATCTCTTCTCAGAGATAAGCTACCATCGCCCTAGCTGGTTTATTTCCATTTCTGGTTGTAAGCATATTTTGGTATTTCCCATTAATGAAATGAAGCATTATTTCCGCTGCATCTTTGTGTATATAGTTATCTCTGTATTTTATTGCATTCCTCTTTAAATCTGGATCACTAAGAGTTGAGATGAAAATTGGTATATATGCAGCACTCTTATAGTAGATAAATCCACACTTCTACGAATAAGTCCTAGTTTGAAACTTGTTTTGGATATTTATCACCTTCACCTTTGGATATTGCATATGGGAAGTAATGAGGAGTGAGGGAGTATCTTACAGGGGATTCCTTGAGGGTTGAAAAATGTGTTGAGAAGGTCATCAAGATCCATATATAGGTATAGGAGACACTGCAAAAGTCATAATACAAATACAAGGCCATGCATGATTAGCATAGAATAGAGAAGTCGTTCAAGGTGGGATATATAGTATGGTTGCGACTGAACAAGGAGATGCTACAAAGCCCTAGTAATAAAATAAAGGCTCAATGATATGGTCCCTTTGAGATACCGGAAAAGGTGGGAGATAATTCCTATAGAATCAATCTACCCCCATACATGTGCATTTACTCAAGTGTGAATGTGGATAATCTGAAGCTTTATGATCCTTCCATGCTAGATTAGGAAGAAGAACAGGTCCTAAAATATATGGAGGATTGGAACCAGATAGTTAGAAAGAGTTGACAGATGATAAAGTTTTGTATAAGAGGTCCAAAACTATAAGATAAGGGTAGCATGAACTTTGGAAGATTGGGTTGAAAGGACACCTTTCAAGCAAAGCTAAATGGTGCACTCAAGAGAAGGTGGAGGAAAAGTTTCCTCACCTCATTAAGTAGAATATTTTGGGGACCAAAAGCCTCCCAAAAAGGTGAGGTGTGATCTATATTGGATCATTATAATGTTTGTCATCCATTTCAATGCTTTTAGAGTGGAAAAAGTGGAGGAATCAACTCACACGACCATTTTTACTGGTAGGACCCAGTTTCGCAAATCAAGGTTTGAAACCTTCTGGGAGCATTTTGAGGCATCAAAAGATGTTTTATTGGGGGTAAAACTTTTCTTCTTTAGCATGACACCTTTTTTCATATTTTTCACATAGATACATTTCCATTGGTGCAAGAATCACCTCAATTTAGCCCATATTATTCATGGAAAATGGGCTTTCCACGTGATTATGATGAAGAAGATCTATAAGGGTCCATATTATAAAGATGGTTATAGTTGAGATAGTCAAACCTAACCACTAGTAGACTATGGGGATGTGTTATAACTGGGCCACTGGGAGGAAAAGGGGTCACATTCTTTTTTAGTTCATTTATTTCACAGATGAGAAAAAATAGTTGAAAGGGATAAGATATAGAGAACATAGAGAGCAGTTATACACTATAGTATCCCATGAGCCACAAACCATACTTCTTCATACTCGCAAACATTTTCTGTTAAAAGAAAGAGAGTGGAATGGTCTCACCTTCTAGCTGGGTTTTCTCCCAAATGGGTTTCCCAGGTCATACCTTATGTTAATCATGGTTTTTGAGTTTATATTCCATTGTTTTCTCATTTATAAATAATACTAATTTACATGCATACACAATTAATCGTAATATACATATCCAGAAATCTAAAGAAAAATAAAAACCATAATAATGTATTTTCTGATTTTAAATATAGTTTTATCAAATCTATTATGATGAACTGTTCGGTGGAAAATCCACGACAGTTTAATGATTACTCTTCTCAAGATTAAGTAACAATGTATCAATTCTAAGTACATTAGAATACATTCTCAAGTGTTCCAAATGATTATGTTATGTTTGTTTGTTTTCTTCTTTTTTCAATCAAAATATGATCAAAATAAAATAAAATCAATTTTCCATCATATTTTCATGAATGTATCAATGGAATCAAATATCCTAAATAGCATAATCAACGAATAATATATTATTCTCAATCTTAAAGGTAATTTTATACTAATATATTATTCTTGGCCTTCAATGTAATTTTACATGTCCCCTTTTATTAGAATCCATATATTTAGAATTGGTTGTTCTTCAAAACAATGTTTAAAATACCTTGACATATCAAAGAAAACCAACATATCATCCATATTCATAAATAGATATATATTTCACCAAAAGTTTGTCAATGGTACCTAAGTTCATATGTTTCTTATATTTTCCTCCTTTCTTCCTTTCATGGACTTGTGAATTCTCTTGAACTCCTTATATTTTTGTGATCTATGTCCACATATATAATTGTAGTTATAAAATATTTATAAAAATGTCTACAAAGATCCATAATAATGGTAATGTTTAAATGCATACACAATTTGAAATATTAATGTCTATTCCATTAACGTTCTATAAAAACATATATATTAACTTAAAAAGACAGATCTTTATTTGACTATTATATTGTGATGTCTAATAAAAAATTTAATGGAGTCTACTAAAAAGACATATAATTCGTGATATTATCACTATCATACATTGTTTCCATCATTCCCCTTTATCATGAGATCACTTCAGAAATGTTGCAATTGCCTATTTACCAATGATAATGATAGTTACAAAATTTAAATGAAAAACTTGACATTTAGCTATATTTTTTCGTATTCTGGGAATGGTTGGAGTTGAGGGAGCAAGGAGAGGCATCTAACCCTAGCTACCTTTGTCCTAGTTCGTGCCTCCCATTGTCATATTATTGTGGTGTATCTTATTAGTGTTTCTCCATATGGTGTGTTGTTTCTCATTACAATGCAATTTTATGCCATCGTATTTCATTGTTTGCTGGAAGGGTTGACTGGGTTGTGATTCTGGTGGCCCCTTGTTGCTTGGCTCATAATTTCAGGAACCTTTTCTTCTATTTCTGAGTCATTTTTGTGTCTGTTTCTAGGGCTATCCTAGGTTGACTTCTTATGAGACTATTGGTGCCTTTGTGTGTACATCGTTGTGATTTCCTTGTGGCATCCTTCATTGGGGATTGTCATGTTCTCATCAATGTTTTTATGCTTGGGATTTTTTTTTTGGTTTAATCACCGCTAACTGCTACCACTTTTGCATTTTCCATTACTTTGGTGTTGGTTTGTTGCTTGCCTAGTTATGGTCGGGCTTTTCATGGGGCTTTGTCACTTACCGGTTTGCTTATGGTTCAAGTTCGTTGTTTTTTGGAACTATGGAATGTGTTATATGTTGGTACTCGGTTAGGGTTGGCATCCCATGGTTTGACCCATTCGACAATATTATTTGTTGGGGTTTATTCACATTTTTGTAATGTATTGATGCCCATTTTAGGATTTTTTTCGTGGCATCTTTAGGGTTTCCCTTTGACAGGTATGTGTGTCGTATATCTTATTTTTATCTGTTTTGTTTCCTAGGGTTTACAACAACTTTTGCACTTACAGGGTCTGGTCAGATCCTAGTGAATGTACTACAAGTGTATATGAAAAATGTATTTTTCTCATAGAAATGTTAATGAAAATATTTTTGCATGTTACAGATGTATTGTAGCAGCTACAACCACCCTCCAAAGTTTTTCTTATGCTTCGATTTTAGAGCCTTCCCTCTTAACCATAACAAGTCATCTCACACTGACCCAGGTATTCATGCTTCAATTGAGACTTATTCTTTTCATTTTGGCTTGTGTTTTCTTAGATGGTTTTCTAACTCACAAGATGATCTCCTAACTTGGTCACATGGCAGTTATGGGCTTACCCTAAAAACTACACAATTCTAGAGGGAAAATAGCCTTGCTATTCGAAATTGCGTAGTATTGACTGCTAGTGAGCCATGAGATCATAAAATGCACAGTCATGAGGGGGCAACCCAACATTGAACCCAGAAATTATGAAACCCTCACTGAGCTCAGAAAATGCATAGTCCACCCAGCCGGAAAGTTTCCTAGTTCCCAAAACTGTATTGACTTTCTCGACAGTGTGCAAGGTAATTTTCCTCGGAGAAATAAAAAAAGAAAAAAGAAAAAATAATCCCTAAAAAAAGGGACCTATTTTTAGTATCCCAGAGGAACTTGCACCATTTTTTGAAACATTTGCCAAGTGTCATTTTTTCCTTAATCTTAGGCATGCGCATCATAAACCCTAATTTTTCTAAAATAATTTAACTGGTGCTTCTAGAGCTCATTTTCACATTCAATCTTGGAGCTCTAGCATTCTTGAGGAGATCAAGGAGCACTCAGTGCAATAGTCGTCACTTTTACGAGTGATTTTTTCTTTTGTCGTATTTTTCTACTTTTTTGTCGCTTTTTGTTGTTTTGATTGTGTAAGTATTGTTTCACTTATTTCTCTGAATTTTTGTTGTCATTTTAACTTGTAGAAGTGCTATTTAAAATTATAGATTGCCTTTCCTAAGTGTCGCATGATTTTTCCTATTTTTGAACAAATGGTCATCGTTGCAGAGACTCTCCTCACATCCTTTGTTTTACTTCCATTTAATCAATTGCTACACTTGTTTCACATGCATTCATCCACACATAATTAGTTCTGCACTCATCTTCACACTATATCTTAGATCTGCTAGCTTTTCACACTTCCCTTGGGTAGATTTGGGTTCCCCTTTGCTGGATCTCACTTTTCACAGCTGGCACTGCGCAATCTGGAGGCTCAAGCCACATGCATGGGCTTTGGAGTTTTGGAGAGAATAGCCTAAGATGGCTCCAATTGTGAACTATGCAGTTCTAGGAGCCAACCGCCTAGCTTGTTCACTGAGACTACACAATGTGCAGCCTCTCTCGGGCCTTTGGCCAGGTTAAATTGCACATTGCGTAGTTCTAGTCATCAGCTTCAACGTTGGCTCTTGGCTAGGTAGTGCATAGTTCCCCAAGTCATCCAGTAACCCTTGTTAAGAAAAAATACGCAATCCCTCACATCTAGTGCCCAGATTTCTGCTTAAACTTTACTTGAAGTTGTTTAGGTTTTAAACTAAAATTTTATTCCCATGAGTGTCGTCTCTATCCCATAGGTATAGAAGTTGTTGAGAATCTATTCAGTAGTCATAGTTAACATGGAATCCAAGAGATTTTCATCAAATAAAACCACCAAGAGTAGTATTGGGGAAGCAGTTGAGCAGACATCAGTTGATTCACGAGTGTATGCAAATACTCAGTGTTTATTGAGAAGGGAACAACACTAACATGGCAATAGATCAAAGACACTTTTGCAATAAAATTTGAGGAATATTTAGAGGACCGACAAGTTTATCTTAGCTTCCGACAGTCAAGGTTATATAAGGTTTCTGTAGGTATCCCATCTTCCCATGTGCAAACATCATCATTTGTATTGTTTCATATACGAATGAAAAAACTATGGCATTCAGGAATGCCAGCAGGAAGAATCTTTCCACCTTTAGGGAAGAATAACTTTAGTAGATGTATCAGCTTCCCAAGCCAGTGAAGTGCATGGACTCACTTTTCTATGTGATTCACAACTACGCATACACAGGAGACATTTTCAAGCACTGGGTGAAAGAGCCATCGAAGTTTAAACAAACACCCACTCATGTATATAATACAAAGTCCCTTAGGAATGCTTACCAATATTTGATCATCTTTTCTTGCATAATATATGGCCACGAGAGCACAAAAACCTTTCTTGAAGGGTGGATGGTCTTATTAGACCAGTTGGTGATCAATGGGAGACCATTCAACTGGTCGGATCTGTTGGATCAACAATTGAATTCTCATGTATCACAGGCTCAAAATCTGCCCAAATATGAGAAAACAAGGTTTTATATGTCTCTAGACTTACTGGAAGTAATTTGTTCATAAAAGCAGTTCCCTGACATGAATTGGACATGGACACCATGAGAGACTGTCGTGAACATCTATTACAAGTTTCTTTCCAACTGTAGTTATCAAGGACTAATGGCAAGGATAATTGACCACTTTATCATCCTACTATACAATCTTATATTTGAATAATATCGACCTTGCATGTCCTAAGAAGCAATGGTGGTGATAGTAGACATTGTAGATTGGTATGCCTCACTAGTTGGCACCTTCATCAAAGTGTTTAGCGAAGAGAAGCCTTCACATTTCTTACCAAGTATGCTACTTATAAACTGATCAATCAAGAAGTATCAGACAACCTCACTACGGGGTTGTCAGCACCACTGTAGGAAGAAGAAAGCGTCATGGCCCACTCTTCCTTTATGGATTAGGTTATAAGAGATTACGAACTTAAAATTTGTAGATGTTGAGGTTTAAGGACATAATGAAATTCGATTTCGACACTAAGGAATTTAATTTGTATGATGTCAATAATATTTGCAAGGACCAATGTATGAGAGTTTAATTTTTGTGGATCACAGGGGCATTTCACTGGCCAGAAGAGGACCCTTGGAGGTACTACTATAATTCCTCTAGACTCAATGAGTCAGTCATTATAGTAAGGATTGTAAAGGCTTCTCCGCAGATAAAAATAGCTCCAAAAGCAACAAAAACAATAGTAGAAGACAAAAATCTAGAGCAAGACAAGGGATAGAGGAATATTGTTTACAATCTATAGGGAGAGAAAAGATGTTAAATGAAGGTAGATCCTGCTATCATGAAGGTAGCTTTGGTAGCTAAAGCAAAGAGGGAGCAATGTATGAAGAGAGAGGAGTGGACAAAGAGAGAAAAGAAGAGGTTGTAGGAAGCAGAACTGAAGTTGTATAAGATGCAGAATAAGTTCAAGGAAGAACAAGAGTTGAGGAGGAGATAATGAGAAGAGAATCAGAATTGGGTAGAAGAACAAAGGCAAGGTGTGATGACAAATGAAATAGTGTCGATACAAGTTTAAGAACTAGAATAGACAGAAGCTGAGGAGGAAGGTAAATAAATGCAGGATCGAGAGTTTGCTCAACATATTGAGCAATTGATTGAAGTGACAAACATGGAGTGGGAACAAGAATCACAACATGAATATGTTGACCTGATACCGAGAGCACTAGTCTCCACCACCTCGAGTAGCATAGCCAGCCCTGAGCTACAAAGGATATGTTGTTCTCCTTGATGATGATCTAGTCATGGATGTGTACAATGTATTATTTGATGAGTTCCATAAGAGGATTGTACAAGCACAGAGGAAGTACTTTCTGAATGATCACATATCACCTAGAGTCATCAAATAAAGGGTGATAGTGTTAGACACCAGGAAGCATCCAAATGCTATTTCCAAAGCCATCTTGGCCTATGTAGAAGCAATAAGCTCAAATGTTCAGTATCTGACAGTTGAGAATGAAAAATTGGCAAAGAAATTGTAGGTTGCAAAGAAAGAGGTAGAACAACTTGATGAGCCTCGATATTGCAACAATACTGTTGCAACTCCCAAGACTACCGACTTTAATTATCAACCCGAGGTTCGTACAAACTTAAGAGGTGTCGGCACTATATGTGTGTCATACAATGTGTCCTTCCTATGCTTTCATGATGTAATGGAGTGCATGTACTGAAGTCAAATCCTAAACTAATTGCAAAAAATGAAATATTTGAAATGGAATCTTAACCTATTGCAAGAAAGAAAGTACAAGGAAAGAGATGGAAATTCAATGCTAAATCACACCATTCCCTAATTAACTATTTAAGAAGCTATGCTAGGTAGAAATGCTAAATCAACATGAAACAAATGCTACTATCTAAGTTGTATGAGTAAGAAGCATCAATCAACACTAACGTGCAAGTAAAGAGACTAAACTGAATTTTCTTTTGCTTTTTTTGTCTTTTTATTCAAAATCAAGTATGTAACTAATTGCTTTTGTGGATGTGGCAGGTGAATTAAAGATGTTTGAGGATTGATAGAAGGCATATGAGATGCTTGGATGGTGTGGAGAACCCCTAGGAGGATTTTGGTGACTTCCTAGGGGTTTTACATCAATTTAGCCTCAAAACAGGCCATTTCAAGAAAACCTACAGGATGTACTAGAAACCTACAGGATGATCGTGTAGGAATTACAGGAAACCTAGAGGATACAACCGAGAGAAAAATGTGAGGTGTTGTAGGTGATTGGAGGCCTAGGAAAGGTGTGTTATGAGTGGAATGGAGTGGGAAATTCCTAGGATCAATCAGAACCCAAAACCAAAGTCAGGAGATGGATGGATTCGCTCAAAAAGCTTGTGAAATGATGAAATTGGTGAGGGTTTAATGACCAAGAAAATCAAATCCAAATTCGATGGGAAATTTTTTTTTATTAACTAGGATGTCTTAGGTCCACATTACAAGTTGAATCACTCAAAAATACCTATGTTAATCCATTCTAAAAAAATACAAAACATTACTAGTCAAAAATCTAGAAATTCGAGAACTCATGAGCTAGTAAATCTAAAAAATGCCTAACCAAATTAAGTGTAAATGCAATGGGATAATTTTTTTTATGAGATAGAATTTTTTTTTTATCTAATGCAAGTGGTATCAATTCGATTGAATCTCGTTAGCATGCTCTCAAAAAATAGCAGAAATTTATTGTTCTTTGCCAAAAAGGAGGTCCAACAATCTAGATTTGGGAATAAGAAGACTAATCCAAGAAAATCAATGATTCCTGTGGACTTCCAAAGCTTTTCCAAGGATGAAATAATAATTTTTATCCTGCAAAATAACTTACATCAACCATTTAACTCAATCCTACAACAAGAAATCATTAATTCTAAATGCAAAAATAGAAAGAAATAAAAACAAGAGATGCACGTGAATAAGAAATGAAAAGAAGGAAAGAAAATGATACAAAAGGGCTCTAAGGTTCCTGGGATGGCCACATCAAAGGAAACTCAGAGACCTATGGAGGAGAACAATATTTAGAAGCTGAACATGACACCAATATTCATTATTTTCATCAATAGAATTACATCCTTGCAAGAAAATACAATGGAGATGCAAAAATACAAGCTCTCTCCACAATAACACTAATGCAAATCTCCTCCCTAGAGGAAAATTTGACTTGGTACTTATAAAAAATGATTAGGAACAATTATGCATGAATGAAGAAAGCTTTCCCCACCAAAATGCCTTGATTAGCGGATCTAGTCCCCAATGCTAGGAATTTGCATTAAATGGCAGGGAACACATTCCTAGATTTTCTCAATCATTCTCGAGAGGAAAATTCGACTTGGTGCTTATATAAAATGATTAATAATCATTCCCCATGGATGGAGGAAGCTTTCCCCACTGAAATCCCTTGATTATTGGATCTTCTCCCTTGATTGGTGGATCTTCTCCCTTGATTAGTGGAATTCCACAATTTGTGCCATAATTCTATAATATATTGTTGAATTATTATTTTTTATTGATCCTCCAGTAGTAGTAGGGAGAAACTCCCTAAATTATCTCCTCCTCCAACTCTTCATAATCTGCCCAATATTCTCATAATATTCCACAAAAATAAATAATATTAGGCACAGATATTCAATTATTCATAAACATTCCTAATGAACATATTAAAGTTAAAAATAAATTATCTAATGCAAAAAGAGAGGTTTAATGTGCTGAAGGATGGTCATAGGCCTTAATTTATGTTTTAAATTAGAGGCATGGGCCTTAATTTATGTCTAATTTAGAGGCCCATCACAATTTTCAGTAGCAACGCAGAATGTAGTTTCCGGATTGGGGGAAATGAGAACAATGATACTTGCTAAAGTATAAACCCTTGGAGAAACCACGCAGAAGATCTATGATGGATTTGTCACCATTCATAAAGGAGTTGTCCATTTGCATGGCCTACAACATTAGAGCAAAGAGTTTGTTAAAACTCTAAAAAAAAAAATACATGCTTACATCGCCTATGTATATGAATGGATAATGTGGTTCAAAGGAGACCCGCTTGACTTAGTGAAGAAGATGAAGACATAGACAACACTAGAGAAAGCGGAGGTTTGAATTTTGATTCAGAACAACAAACAACTCACCTCATTCATTAGCAACACACAAGCCTCGTATGTGCAGTTGTACAAGAGTTTGGATGTCTTAGTGAGAACACACCATATCCCATCAATCAGTTCCCTCACCAATGCTAAATCCAAGAACCAAGTCTGACAGGAGGTCGAATAGTAATTGGAGAAGCCAAGACAAGAAGCCACCAGGGAAGACTTGGAGTTGAACACACACAACATGCAGAAGTTCATTAGTGGTCCTATCAAGGTCAAGAAAATGTTGCTCATGCTTCAGAACAAGTTGGATATAGATTCCAAGATATTGTAACCATATGCCATGGAGGCTAGAGTCCACTTCGAGAAAGACATCATTAAGAAGTTTGGGGACACCATCACACAGTACCAAGCTTGGCACCAATATGTGACCGAGAAGTAGCAAGTAGATATTGTTGAGTTGTACTTTCCCCAAACTCCATAATCATAGTGTTGTGTCTTGTTAGGTTGTCTCTACCCTATTTTGTCTTATATGGGTATGAGTGGAAAATGTAATATTATTTGTAATTATGTTGTAAGTGAAATTCCATGTGTCAATATTGGAATATGAAAACTCATCATGTAATGTAATGTGTCCTTTTGTAAAGAAGTTGAAGAGTCATGAGGGTAGTCCAAAGGTCACCAATGGGAGTTGAAGAGGTACCCACTCTTGTTATAAATAAAACCTCATAACTCATGTAACAGGATTTTGGGAGCCAATATTTTTGCTAGGCTTAAGATTAGAAAGAGCTTGGGAGCATTTTGAAGAGCCTTGGCTTCTCCATAGCGTAGAGTGAGTATACGTCTTTGGAGGAGCAATGTTCTTGACTATAATGTTCCACTACTGGGGCTAGTGGTCATAAATGGTGTATGTTTGGACGGAACTTCGACTTATAATAATAAAATTAGAGCGAGCATTCTTTCATGCAGAAGTTGTTAATATAGTATGACTATTATTTTGTATTGGTAATGTATGTTATTTAACTTACACATATGCTTATGAACTATTTTTTTTCATTTGTATGAATCCTGTTGAATGCATGTTGTCAGATTGACTTGTCACTTTAACTTGTGGACTATTCTACATCTTAGCTTGTGATGTCATTTTCTCGTGTGTTCCTTTCAAGATGCATACTGTTATAGGCTTCCAAGGGGCACAATTCCTTTTCCCTTCATTTGTTGGAACCTTTATGCATTGTACTTGACTCTCCATAGGGTCACACACTTGTTCTTACCCAAAGTTATCATACTTTCCTCTGTGTGTTTCCACAGTCAAGGCATTACATTACCACCCGCTGTTCGGACTCCTGCTCCAAACAATGTAAGGTCTAGTTGGCACTTCATATCAGGTACATCCCCTGAATGTTGGCGGGTCTAGCACCATAAACATTTCTAGTGCTAGAAGGAAGGACAAATGACAAGCTAAGCCCTTGAATTTTGTTTTGAATTTCTACACAAATTTGATGACTGCATCCCAAATCATAATCCTGACATGTTTTTCTAACTCTAAAAATTTGAAAGTGTCGATGAGAATTTTAAATGACTTGTCTAAATTTAATTTCAATGGCGAGGGTGGAATAACCTTGCTCAGGCACGCAGTTACTTTCCTTGGTTTTTGTGATAAGCATGACATCTAGTTTGAGGATGTTTCCTGTGGGTTTTTTTCTCTCACATTCAAAAGGCATGGAAATAAATGGTTTCACACATTTCCTGAAGCCTCCATACACTCTTTCAAATAGCTTTTTGGTGAATCCTTTTGTGCTTTAATTCTTTATGATAGTAAAGCCCTTAATAGAAAAGTTTTAAAATTGTGAAAAACACCTAATGTATCTCTTCAATATTTTTACGACTATTTTATTCATTACTATTTTGAATTTCTTGAAGATGAAGTTGATCGGGAATTTTTAATTGGAATATTTAAATATCTTGTTCACATTTCTGAAAAATCCACATGAGTTAGAATCTTTCAAACCTCTCTCGACATACGTCATTGTTAGAGCTTCTAAATTTTAGGCAGACAAGGTTGTTGTTCCAAGTGGCCCTCCATCCCCTTCTCATCAAACATCTCTAGCTCCACAAGTTAAGTTGGGAGAAGTTGATAACTCACCTATTGATCTACACCATCTCCTCCTACCCCCCTTACTCAGAATTTTAGCACAGAGTTTGACATTGACTCTGATGGTTGTGATGGAGTGTTATCTCCTTTTCCTCCATCCTTTGGTCCCTCTAATCCTTCGGGTGTCGGTGTGCTGTGTTCACCTGTCTTAAAACTCTTTTGCAATTTTCACAAGGATCAAGTTCTGAATGGAGTTGGTGTTGAGCAACCAACCGGCGATATCATTTTTGATGAGCATGTGTGGGAGTCTGAACAAGAATCTATGGTGATGGATGACCTTTTTTTGTGTGCACCTCTTCCACATTATCCTGACATCTTCCATGATTATGTCATTTCTATTCAATCTTGTGAAAATTCATTTTCAGATCTTTCTACTTTCGATCATTTGTATAACACATGGAATGCTATTTTTTCATTTTAATGTGGAGAGGACAAATATGTCTTCCCTAATCCTCCCAAACTCTCATCTTACCTTTCTTGAAATAAAGAGGGTGAAATTTCTTATTTTCCTTCATCCCCTCTTTATGATTCGTCAAGTCATGAGGATGACATTGTTATTAGTCTTGAAATTTATGATCATGGTTGTCATGATCTTTTGATTCACTCATCATATAGCAATTTTTCTTCTTCCACTATCGATATTTATAAACCAATAGTCTTTGATGATCCATCTTCTAATGAATTGGAACCTCCCCAAGATGTCGAGACACTTTAGCCCAAGCTTATCATTATGTCAAGTTCTCGTAGCCTTGAGGTCAGTTCCATTACTGATCAGAAATGTGTTGAATCTATCCAGGCTCCTCATTAATCTATTGTTCACATTGAAAATAAATTTATCTTACCAACTTCACATCCTCTATCTGTATCACATGATCATATCGCGCAACCATTGGAGGAGTCATATGGAGCAAGCACTATTGCAAAAAAAAAGAAATCTTCTTTCTTCACGTTTGCTCGTTTTTCAAGTTCAAAAGTGTGTACCTTCTTGTCTTTAACTCATAATGTGTTAGGACACCATGGTACATCCATAGAGTGCCTTTCATGTGCTTTTCATTTTTACATTTTTGTAGGTTCATTCAAGATGTGAATGTTCTAGTTTATATTGACTTATCTTATTGTTTGTTGGTTTTCTTGTATATATTTTTTGATATTCATGCTGTCTCCTACATGGGCAAATCAATATGCCAATGACTGCATTGGAAGTATCACTTTATGTGAGTTGGCTCATGTTTTGCTTAGGTTAGGAGTAGGAGTAGTTTTTTTCTTTTCTTTTTTGTTTGCTTGATTATATTTACTTTGTTTCACTTTTACTCTGCTTCTTTCCTTTGTTTGTTTTCTTTTGTATTTGCAGGTTAGTTTTTTCTTGAAACTATGTTTGGTGTCTTAGATAAGAAGGGAAAAGTTCAAGAGGAACTTGTACTTATATCAACACTTAGTTATCTATCTATTCCCTCTCTTTATGTAAGTATTTCACTTCTTTTAGTAAAATATAGCCTGATGGAAAATACGTTCCTTTTGGAGAGTCATGGAGAAATCATAATGCTTGCACTTTTAACTAGTACCGCCTACTCTAGTCAGTTTTCTATTTTCGGTTAACCATTGTCAACTAAGTCAAGTACAGTACAGAGAGGGGGAAAACATTAACAAGTATGTCATAGGTATATATAAATATCCTTCTCTGAAAGGACAACCTCTTTTTCACTCAATAAGTCGGGATCCCTCTTCCACCTCATTAAAATATATAAGTGCATATGAACAATTATTTGAACAAATGAAAATGAAATAAAAGAAATAAAGGGTGAAAGAAGAGAAAGGATTCCTGCATAGACAATTAAAGCAGGTAACTCCGTTGGGGTACTGTCCAAGCTCACTGGTAGCAGAGAAATGATTTTGTTCTGAAGTGACTCCGATGGCGTATTGTTCAGGCCTACTGGCAATGGATCAACACCGAAGATGAAACTAAAACTATGAAAATCTATTCTACTTGTGCATCTATATACCCCTCATCCCCAATTGAAAAAACTCGGTTTGAATTGGATTGGTATGTGTGCTACCAATAAATAGAATGGTAGGGACTACATCTTTAACTCAAGTTAAGTGAACAAGCTATGATAATTGACAACCTGAACAATACTTCCAGAAGAGTTAGACTCACTTTGCATGAGACAACGTCCATACAGAGAGCTAGAGTTCTACTAGTGTGTCACTAATTTTGTAGCAACAACAACCACCCTCCAAAATTTTTCCTCTGCTTCGATTTTGGAGCCTTCCTTCTTAACCATACTAGTTCATCTCACACTAACCTGGGTATTTGTGCTTTGAATAAAACTTATTCTTTTCATTTTGGCTTGTGTTTTCTTACTTAGTTTGTTTTCTAACTCACAAGTTGATGTCATAACTTGGTCACACAATATTTCTTAGCTTGCCCCAAAAACAGCGCAATTCTTTAGTGCAACTAACCTTGTTGTTGGGAATTGCACAGTCATGGCTGCTAGGGAGCATTGAGCTTAGAAAATGTGCAGTCATGAGGGGGAAGCCCAACACTAGGCCCATAAATTGTGCAACCCTCACTGATATTAGAAATTGTGCAGTGCACTAAGACAGAAAGTTGCCCAGTTCTCAGAACTCTGATGTATTTCATGGTAGTGTGCATGGCAGGTTTCCTTGGAGAAAAAAAAAATCACTAAAAAATAGGGATCTATTTTTAGTATCTCCAAGGAGGAACTTGCACCATTTTTGGAAACTTTCACCAAGTGTCACTTTTTCCTTGATTTTAGGCATGCACATTGTAAACCCTAATTTATCCAAATTGATTTAATCGACACTACTAGAGCTCACTTTCACATTCAATATTGGAGCTCTAGCATTCTCGAGGAGATCAAGGATCCTTGAGTGTGATTGTCGTCACTTTTACAAGTGAGTTTTTATTTTATTGTCTTTTGTTGCTTTCTCTGTCACTTTTTGTTGTTTGTATTGTGTAATTGTTGTTTCACTTGTTTCTATGGATGGTTGTTGGCATTTTAACTTGTTCTTAACTTGTAGAAGTGTTGTTTCAAGTTATAGATTTCCTTTCCCAAGTGTCGCATGAGTTTTCTTGCTTTTGCACCAATGGTCACCATTGTGGCAACTTTCCTCACATACTTTCTTTTCATTCTGTTAAATCAATTGTTGCACTTGTTTCACATGTATTCATCCACACTTAGTTAGATATGCACTCAACTTCACACTATCTCTCAGATCTTCTATTTTTTCACACTTCCATTGGGCAGATCTGGGTTCCACTTGGTTGGATCTCACATTGCATTTTTGCCACTTCACAATTTGGAGGCTCAAACCACAAGCTTCGCCTCTAGAATTTCACATAGCACAATTTATGTTGGCTCCAGCTATGCACTATGCAGTTCCAAGAGCCAGCCTCCTAGCTTGGCCACTGAGACTGCGCAATGCACAGTCTCTCTAATGCCTTTGCCTAGGTTGAACTCCTCATTGTGCAGTTCCAGTCATCAGGCTTGCACCTTTGCTTCTAGGATTTCATAGTTCCAATAGTCATCTAGTCACCCCTGTCAATAAAATCTATGTAATCCCTTACATCTAGTGCTCAACTTGATGCTTTAACTTTCCTTGAAGTTGTTTCAGTTTTAAAATGACATTTTCTTACCATGAGCATCCTCTCTGTCCCACATGTATAGAAGTTGTTGAAAATATCTCCAACAGTCATATTTAACATGGAATCCAAGAGAGTTACATCCAAGGAAACCATTGAGAGAAGTATTGGGGAAGTAGTTGAGCATACATTAGTTGATTTACGAGTGTATGCAGATACTCAGTTGTTTATTGAGAAGGGAACAACACTAACATGGAAATAGATCAAAGACACTTTTGCAAAGGACTTTGAGGTAGATTTAGAGGACTGGCATGTTTATCTTTGCATCTAGCAACTAGGGTTATACAAGGTTGCATGCAGGTATCCTATCTTCCCGTGCCCGAACATGATAAGTTGGATTGTCTCACATATAGATGAACAAACTATGACATTGAGTAGTGCTAGTAGGCAGAACTTTACACCTCCAAGATATAATACTTTGAGCAGATGTATCACTTGCCCGAGCCAGTGAAGCACATGGACTCACTTATCTATGTTACCCATAGCTACATGAACACAAGATACATTGTCAAGCATTGGGTGAAACGGTCATTGAAGTTTAGACAGACACCCATCCATGTCTACAATGAAAATTGCCTTAGGAAGGATTACCAGTGTTTAATCATCTTTTCTTACAGAATATATGGTCAAGAGAGCACATACACCTTTCCTGAAGGGTGGGTGGTCTTACTCGACTAGTTGGTGAGTGATGGGAGGCCATTCAATTGTTCGAATTTGTTGGCTCAACAATTGAAGTCTCATATAGCTAAGGCTCAAAATCCACCCAAAGATGAGCAAGCAGGGATTTATATGTTTGCATACTTACTGGATGCAATATCTGCAAAGTAGCAATTCCCTGGCATGAACTGGACATGGACACCATGGGATATTGTCATGAACATCTATTACAAGTTTCTTTCCAACTACAGTTATCCAGGAGTAATGGCAAGGCTAACTGAAAAATTTATCCTTTCGCTGTACAAGCTTATATTTGAACAAGATCCACCTTACATGTCCTGATAAGAAATGGAGGTGATAGTAGACATTGCAGATTTGTATGCCTCACTAGGTGGCACATTCATCAGATTGTTTGGTGGAGAGAAACCTCTATATGTCTTACTAAGGTATGCCACTAACAAATTGATCATGCAAGAAGTATCATACCACCTTGCTACAAGGTTGTCAGCAACACTACATACAAAGAAGAAAGCACCATGGCCCACTCTTCCTTTGCAGATCAGATTATATGAGATTATGAACTTGAAAGTTATTTTATTCAAACTTTTATGATCCATAATGAATTAAGAAAAGTCTTTCGATAGAAATCACATAAGAGGAATTTTTGGCTGACGCATTTCGAACCAAAAAGTGTTGTTCATCATCATGACAAGATGAAGAGGCGAACCATGAAAAAGGCTTAAATAGGGAGCAATGTAGAGACCATAACTTCAAGTAATGCCTATATTTGAAAAATAATATTTAAATTCTGACATTAATTTATTAATATATTAAAGACAAATTTATTATTAAGTAACAGCTATATTACACAGCTATTTTTTGAAAAATAATATTTAAATTATGATATTAACTTATTAATTTATTAAAAACAAATATCAATAAGTAACAGATGTCAAGGCTAAGGACATATTGAAAGTTGCATATTTCTAGGCTAAGGACATAGTGAAATTTGAGTTCATCACCAAGGACTTTAATCTGTATGATACCCATAGTATTCGCAGGACCATTGTACGAGAGCTTACTTTCCATGGATCATTGGGGCATTTAACTGGCCAGAAAAGGACCCTTAGGGTTATTGCTATAATGCATCCAGACTCAATGAGTCAGTTAGTATAGCAAGGACTATAAAGGTTGCTCAATAGACAGTAGCAACTTTGGAAGCAAAAACAACAACATCAGAAAGCAACAATCCAGTACAAGACAAGGGAAAGAGGAAGATTTCTAACAATCTAGAGGGAGATCAAAGTTGTAAATGAAGGCAGGCCCTATTATCATGAAGGAAGATTTGGCAGCAGAAGAAAAGAGGGAGCAACAGATGAAGAGAGTAAAGCAGAGGATGAGAGAAAAACAAAGGTTGTAAGAAGAAAAACTGAAGCTACAGGAGACAAATAAGAATCTGAAGGAAGAACATGAGTTGAGGGGGAGAGAATGAGAATAGAAGCATAAGAGACATGATGAACAAGGGCAAGGTGTGATTATAAAGGAAATATCATTGATATAGGTTAAAGAACCGGAACAACCAACAACTAAGAAGGAAGGTGAAAAAATGGAGGATCGAGATCTTGATCAGTAGATTGAGCAATTGATTTAAGTGACAGACATGGATTTGGAACATGATTCATGGAATGATTATGTTGACCTGATGCAGAGAGCACCACAGGTCATCTCTTAGTCTCCACCACCTCCAGTAGCAGAGCCATCCTTGAGCAAGCAAGGAGATGCTTTTATCTTTGATGATGATCTGGTCATGGATGTGTACAATCTATCATTTGATGATTTCCATAAGAGGATTGTACAATCATAGAGGAATCACTTTCTAGATGGTCACGCATCATCTACATTCATCAAAGAAAGGGTGATAGTGCGGGACACCAAGAAGCATCCAACTACCATTGCCAAAGACATCTTGGCCTATGCATAGGCAACAAGCTCAAATGTTCAGTATCTGGCAGCCAAGAATGAGCAACTGGAAAATAACTTGTAGGTTGCCATGAAAGAAGCAGAACAACTTCGAGCAGCAACATGGAATGCAATTTCCACATTGAGGGAGATGAGAACATTTATAATTGTTGAAGTATCATCACGTGGAGAAACCATGAAGAAGCTCTATGATGGATTTGTCACCATGCATAAATCAGTTGTCCATTTGAATGACCTACAACAATAGAGCGAAGAGTTTGTTAAAACTCTCAAAAACATGCATGCTTCCATCACCTATGTACAAGAATGGAAATTGCAGTTCAAAGAGGCCCCACATGACTTAGTGAAGAAGATGAAGCCACAGGCAAAGCTAGAGAAAGAAATGGTTAGAATGTTGATTCAGAATAACAAGCAGCTCTACTCATTCATTCGCATCACATGGTCCTCATATGTGTGGTTGTACATTAGTTTGGATGTCTTGGTGAGAACACATTAGATCCCTTCAATCGGTTCCCTCACCAATGCGAAACCCAAGAACCAAGTCCAATAGGAGGTCGAGGGTACTTAGAGAAGCTAAGACAAGAAACCACCAGGGAATACTTGGATCTAAACACACACAACATGAAGAAGTTCATCAGTGGTCCTGTTAAGGTCAAGAAAATGTTTCTCATGCTTCAGAATGAGTTGGATACAGGTTCCAAGATAGTGTACCCAGATGCCATGGAGGCTAGAGTCTAATTACAGAAAGAAACCATTAATTAGTTTGGTGACACCATCACACAGTACCAAGATTGGCACCAATATGTCATCGAGAAGAAATAGGTGGAGGTTGTCGAGTTGGACTTCCCCCAGACTCCATAATCATAATCTTGTGCCTTTTTAGGTTGTCTCTGCCCTATTTTATCTTATATGGGTATAGGTGGAAAATGTAATATTATTTGTACTTATGTTGTAAGTGAAATTCCAAGTATCAATATTGGGATATGAAAAGTCATCACATAATGTAATGTGTCATTTTGTGAAGAAGTTGAAAAGTCATGAGGATAGTCCAAAGGTTACAAAGGGGATTTGAAGAGTCACCCCATCTTGTTATAAATAGAACCTCATAACTCATGTAACCGGATTTTGGGAGCCAAGATTTTGGCTAGGCTTAGGCTTAAAAAGAGCTTGGGAGTATTGTGAAGAGCCTTGGCTTCTCCATAGTGTAGAGTGAGTATACTTCTTTGGAGGAGCAGGTGTTCTTGACTATAATGTTCCACTATTGGGGCTAGTGGTTGTCAATGGTGTATGTATGGATGGATTTTCACTTATAATAATAAAATCAAAGCCAACACACTTTCATGCATATGTTGTTAATATAGTAGGATTATTATTTTTGTATTGGTAATGTGTGTTATTTAACTTACGCATATGCTTATGAACTTGTTTTTGCATTTGTATGAATTTTGTTGAATGTGTGTTGTCGGATTAACTTATCACTTTAACTTGTGGACTATTTTGTATCTTAGGTTGTGATGTCATTTTGTTCACGTGTTCCTTTCAAGCTGCATACTATTATAACCTTCCAAGGGGCACACTTCCTTTTCCCTTCGTGTGTTGGAACCTTCATGCATCACACTTGACTCTCTGTAGGGTGAACACTTTATTTTACCCAAAGTTATCATACTTTCCTCTGCATGTTTCCTTGGCCAAGGCATTACATTACCACCCATTGTTGGTACTCCTACTCCAAATGGTGGGAGGTCTAGTTAGGACTTCATATCGGGGAGATCCCCTAAATGTTGGTGGGTCCAGCATCATCAAAAATATGCTTAACAACTTTTATGATAAGATAAATAACTAATAATTATGAAATCACTAGTTTTTACAACTCTATGACTATCGATAAGAAAAACTAAGGGATCAATAGTTTTTACCATTAACTACCACTATTAATAAGAAAAAACTAAGGGAAAACTATAGCTCTAATGGAAAATCCCATGAAATGGGACGAGGAGCACTAATGGAAACCCTTATACATTTATGAAACTTCTCCTGGTAAATTTTGAAATTTTGAAATATATGAAATTAAGTCATTAGAAAAGAATTCAAACCTTCAAATAAATTTAAATAATAGAATTATGTGATGAGCAAGGAGAATTTGAAGAATGCAAATTTATTTTAAATTGTAAACCTTGGTGAATCTTAATAGTCACTAATAAGCAAACTATAAAGTGTTTGGTGATATTTTTATGAAAATATTCAAATAGCTAATGACCTTATATAGTCTATGAAATTTTGACAATTTCTAAGATAAAATGATTTTATTCTATAAATTTGGGAAAATTATTTTTAGAATAAATGGAAATTAGTGAAACTTTTTTCGAGAAAAAATAGAAAAATCATCTCATCTACAAAAGTTAACCCCTAAAATTTCCTCTGTTGATAATAATGTGAATTAAACAATACTTTAAAAGGGAATTGCTACCCCTTAAGTTAATTTATAGCCACAAGGAGATGTTAAACCTTTCATCTACTGTATATTTTAATGGGTGTTAGTTCTTTCTCTCTTTTCCTTTTCTTTTGAAGTACGAGACCATTTGTGATCAACATCACCTGATAATTATTGAATGTAAAGTACTAGTCTTTGGAAGAACTATAAGACTTGGTCAATGTTTATTTCATGGTCATTGACACCGTTGAATGGGCTACCGCTCTTATCATATGGCTAGTGCCTCTTGATCCATTTAGGAACATAACAAGACAAACTATAGTCAAGGAACTAGAATGATTTTATAGAATTAACCCAAATCAAAGTGTAGCTACAACCCAATCTCCCCCTTAGAACACTTTATTCCTCCGTTGTTAGGTCATTGTCAAGGCTACCTAAGATTAGATCACTTGCAAGTTCCAATATAATTGAGCTAGTACTTCCAACTCATACAATAGGTTTTTTTTGTAGTTATATCATTAAGTATTTAGTTACCCAATAATAATAATGAGTAAATTAATAAATAGACAAATTCATCCTTTTAAATTTTTTCTCTAACTTCATAAGATTTTTAATGAAAATTAATTACACTTAATTAATAAGAACTTTAGCCTTAAAACTTTGTATTTAAATATTTTCACTATTTAAATGAACTTGGATCATAAAATTTTCAAACAAATAAATAAATCAACAAAAATAATTCATCAAAATAATTGATTTATTCCAATTGTTAACTCACTCCATCGTAATAATGTTATAAGTAAACATTGCAGTGTGGTTAATAATATCTCATTACTAGCTATGAAATTTCCATAATAATGCTAAAAGTAAACATCCCAGTGTGGTAAATAATATCCTCATTACTAGCTATGAAATTTACATTTCTGTATTTTTTAAGTAGTAAACCTATAACCTCGGTGTGAAAGTAACTTAACTATGATTTTAATATAAATTTTCACGGTGGGTGGTTATTTAGTGTTTAATCCACTTATTAGGTCACTTTGCAATGAAGTTAATTAGTAGATGAAGCGATGAAAGTGATCAAAACAATATTTTCATGAATAACGAAAAGGTGAAGTTAATTAGTAGATGAAGCGAAGAAAGTGATCAAAACAATATTTCTCATGAATAACGAAAAGCGCATAGTTGGGGAAAGTAATCAAAGAAATCTTGAAAATGGCCATGACATATTTTTAAAAATACCATGGTGTAAAAGAAAACGGTCCTATTATTTCTAAATAGTTTGGATTATATGATATAATATTATAGGTAAAGCTTACTACTTGTAATCAAAATTGTAATCAATTAAAAATTGTAAATGTCATTTGAAATCTCTATATGTGAGACTCTTTGAATGTGTTTTTATTAGTCCTTGCCTCCAGCATGGGATTATAGCGATTGATTGATCGTTATATTCATATTAGTTTGCCTTGAACAAACTTTTTACCAAATTTTAACTAAATTTTTTGTTGGCTATTTCGTTTCATCACAAGTTAACCAAGCTTTTGTATTAGACCTCTTATTGCTAATTCAACAGTTTTCGATCTATTTATTTTCTAGGGAAAATAGAATAACCAAAGTTTCAAATAAAATGTACAAGGGTTCAATAATATATCCAAAGTTCCATTTCTAAAATGTAAAATGTGCAAGGGTTCAAGTCAGATATCCAAAGTTTCATTATTCAAGATATTACATAGAAACATGTGATGCCATATGTCTAACGGTTGTCCACAGTTCTCCATGTTTGCCCACATGTATCCAAGTGGCATCCTTCCTCTATTACTGAGACTAAGAGATGTGTTGTAAGACTTATTGGTTACTGGTGTCTTGCAAAGGAGAGAGTTTCAGGAGCAAAGTAGAGAGTTTCAGGAGAGTTTCAATTTCAGGTGTCAAGGAGGAGAGTTTCAGTTTCAGTTAGGGAGGAGAGGAGGAGTTTCAGTGAGGGAGTTTGTGAAGGAGGGTGGAGGAATTTTAGTTTCTGGGTTTTAGGAATTTCAGTTTCAGGGTTTGCGAAGGAAAGTGGACTGCTTGCCGGTGGGGATGGGTTTCAGCTGGAGATCAAATTCCACGTAAGGTCTAGCATGCAAAATGGAAGGGGTTTGTGGAGGGTATCTCTGTTCTGGTAATTTTTGCTCACTTACCTCTTGTTTTCTCCACAACTTTACCATTTCTAGAACTGTAAAGGTTGATATACTGCAATGGTTTTACAAAAGTGGGCAAACCTCCATTTCCCTATTCAGATGGTTTCATATCAATCGCAGCTACAAAGGTATATGTTCCCCATGGTAGTGCTAGAAATGGTATTTGTCTATTGTTTGGTCCCTACCCGAGATTGGAAAGGAATTATTGAAACTATTTAGATGTCAACAACAACTATTCATCCACAACAAGATTTATTATTAAAGAGAAAAGTGGTGTGACTCAAACAACTGATTACCTCACAATATCGATTTTGTAGGGGGAGAATTCCTATGATCTGCTCTTCTCCATTGGAAAATTTTTCTTCTCATTGGGAATGCGTTGAATCAACTGTCTCCTAAAGGCTTCCTGTAGATAATTCAAGCCTATGATCTTTAGATGACCAAGCTATAGCGGCCCAGCCAAGGTACGAAGAGAGTCAGACGCAAAACCCTGGGCTTGATTCTGGGCCTGATTTGTTACAATGCCCAAACAAGAAGAATAGGTAAAAAAACACGACAAAGCCATGTCTGACAGGCCCTCTTTATCTCGCTCCATGTCTGAGTTTGAAAGGTCCTCTTTATCTCTGGCATTCTGGTAATTTCTACTCACTTACCTCTTGTTTTCTGCACAACTTTACCATTTCTAGAACCATAAAGGTTGATATACTGCAATTGCACTGCTCTTCTCCATTGGAAAATTCTTCTTCTCATTGGGAATGTGTTGAATCAACTGCCTCCTGAAGGCTTCCTGTAGATAAGTGAAGCCTATGATATTTAGATGACCAAGCTACAACAGCCCAGCCAAGGTACGAAGAGAGTCAGACGCAAAACCCTGTGCTCGATTCTGGGCCTGATTTGTTATACTGCCCAAACGAGAAGTGTTGTGGAGGTAAATCCCCTCTGCGGACAGAGGCGATCCCACTAGCCCCACAGGGGTCTAGCAACAATCATACACGCTGCATGCAAGTTCCTAATTGTGCAATTTAAGAGTCGATCAGAAAGACCAATCTGAGATCCAACGCTATTTGTTGTGGGAGAAGTGTCACTCCTGTCCTCTAGCTATGGCCGGTCACTATCCTTGCACTCCACGCATGGACACCTGCACAAATGAAGAACAGCCCAAAACAAGCATAAAATCTAATATCATACAATTATATATCAGTCAAGCAAGATATAATTCAAATATTACCAGTAGAACATGTGAATGGAACCATAATAACAGTCGCTTATCATTCAATAGAAAAGAGAGAAGAATTACAACCACTTAAGGCTTGACGCTGCAAATCTTCTCCAACTGGTCAGCAGTCTAACATGTCTTGCAAAGTCACTTTCTCTCTCAACAATCCGGCATCATAACCTCTCTTTCAGCTCTTTACTATTATAAAAATTCTCTAGCTCATACTATCACTCTCACTAACTAGCCAACTAGCACTATAGCAACACTAGCCTGTTCAATGTGGGGAGACAGGCATTTATAGATGGGGGGAGAAGAGATATACGTCGTATGTGGACACCTTCTGAGATTTTGGCATTGTCTCAAAATAACCATTGAGCTGGGTTGTCTTGGATAGAAAAGACGACACCCGACTGCTTTTATGGGTTTTTTCCTCAGACAACTGGGTGAGTTATGGAGGAAAAAAACATTCCAGTGCGCGCTGGCCAAAAATCATGCCCAAATTGTGTGGCGTGGGCCGTGCTCTATGGAAGGGCGTCTATGGGCGCGCCCTCTTTGTAGGGACTAGGACATTGGCGCGGGTAAGACACTGTTGTGTCGCGCTAATGGAAAAAAGGCATCTTTTAAGGTTAATCTCAAAAGGGTGTCTTTAGGGTTATTGAAATTCATACTCAGGAGACCTCAATGCAAGTGTTTTCAAGTTATGTCACTGGTCACAGGTCCGTAAATGTGTCCTCCAATGTGTGACAGCGGGGGTTTAACAAGGACGGTGACCAACGGTGACAAATTACTGCGTAACAGATGCCCCCTAAAGCATGAGCCTCGAGAAAGAGAGAGAGGTGAAGTGCTTTACAAGATCATATCCAACTGCCGCTGAGAATCTGCATGGAGAGATACAATATGATAGTCCAAATACATGATGTATGCGGTATGGACGCAGCCATCCATTGACAGAGTACATAATAATCAAGATCCGTAGTATGGACACAGCCATCTAGTTGGGATCGATGAATAGACTCCGGTATGGTCGCAGCCATCCAGTGAAAGAGTCATGTATCAAAATCACGCCTGGATTACCACAGACACAATCCAGGGTCTTGCGCTCCATCTCGACTCGAACACAAGTACAAGTCCAAGCAGGTGAACATGTAAGCTGAAGTCGAACATGCTTGGACATCGTCTGATTACCAGTCAATAATGAAAACTGTTAACAAACGCGAGAGGTACCACCAATAATGACAATGGCCCTCAAGGTACTACGGGTGTTCGACGTCGGCTCATGCATTCACACGCCGTAGACTTGGAGGCTAGTGTTAATAGTGCAAAGAGTGAACAAGCTAGTGAGAGAGAGATAGTATTGAGCTAAGAGCTGAAAGAGAGGTTATGCTGCCGGATTGTGGAGAGAGAAAGTGACTTTGCAAGATATGTCAGACTGACTGCTGACCCAGCTAGAGGAGATTTGCAGTGTCAAGCCTTAAGTGGTTGTAATTCTTCTCTCTTTTCTATTAAATGATAAGCGACTGTTATTATGGTTCCATTCATGTGTTCTACTGGTAATATTTGAATTATATCTTGCTTGACTGATATATAGCTGTACGATTTCGGATTTTATGCTTGTTTGTGGGTTGTTCTTCATTTGTGCAGGTGTCCATGCGTAGAGTGCAAGGATAGCGACCGGCCAGAGCTAGAAGACAGGAGCGACACTTCTCCCACGACAAACAACATTGGATCTCAGGTTGGTCTCCCTGATCGACTTCTAAATTGTATAGTTAGGAACTTGCATGCAACGTGATTGATTATTGCTAGACCCCTGTGGGGCTAGTGGGATCCACCTTTGTCCGCAGAGGGGATTTACCTCCGCAACAAATTGGCGACTCCACTGGGGAATCCTCCCACAGTTACCTATTACTTTGGGCGGCAAAACCGTTTTTCTAGATGTAATGGTTACCCAAAATGCTCTTGGAAACAATTTT
>APFE030507022.1:8332-19516 GCA_000404065.3 Pinus taeda
TGTTGGACACCTAATCCTAAAGGGTTAGCGTGGAAGCCGAATGGACAAGCAGTCCAAGGGACCTTGGGATGTGAATCCCAACGGTCACCATATTGTACTATAAATGTACATCTTTTGTGAATAAAAATTGTACTTAATGATTTATCTTTCCTATTGTTTTCCTATCTGTTTCTCGTTAACCATGTCTGTTTAACATGTATTTTTGTTGGATATTCTGAAGATGTCAAAGGATATAGACTTATTCCACTTAAGTCGAAAAATTTTATCATTAGAAGAGATGTAAAGTTTGTTGAAAATATATCGGCCTATAGGCCTAGTTCAGCAGATGTGACACCTCTCTCTATCCCTTCTACTTTTGAAAATATTTCTTCTTCACATGATGACAATGAGGATGACAATCCTCCCCCGGCTTCCCAGGATCGTCATTCAGCTCCTCAGCTTCCAAAATGGGTCCTTGCTACTTGGGATGCAGCAGGTGGTCTTGTCGGTGATCCTACAGATCAGCGACGTACATGTTCTCAGTTCGATAGAGCCTCTTCTTTACTGGCTCTAGCTTCAACAAATTATGATCCTGACACCTTTGCAGAAGCTTCAGACCATCCAGATTGGGATGCAACTATGAATGAAGAATATTGTTCATTATTGGCAAATGATACATGGGATCTTGTTCCTCTAGCAAAGGGACGAAAAATTCTTAGATGCAAATGGGTTTACAAAACTAAGCACAAACCAGATGGAAAAGTTGATGAACATAAAGCTCGTCTTGTTGCTAAGGGTTTTTCACAAGTAGAAGGAATTGACTATACTAAACCTTCCCCCATATTGCCAAAATGAACTCTATATGCCTTGTTATATCCCTTGTTGCCTCTTTCAAATGGGAAGTCCATTAGATGGATGTTGAATTTGCTTTCTTGCATGGAGACTTGCATGAAGAAATATATATGAAACAACCTATTGGATTTATAAAAATAAACTCCAACATTGTACGTCAGCTTAAGAAATCCCTTTATGGTCTCAAGCAAGCCCCTCGGGCTTGGTATGCCAAAAAGGATAGCTTTCTTTTAGAAATTGGTTTTTCTAGCTATCATTCTGACAATACTGTCTACACCAAGAAAGTGGGCAAGTCTCTTATCATTCTTGTTCTTTATGATGATGATATTATCCTTGCTGGTAGTGATCCCAACCTTATAAACCATGTGAAGTCCATCCTTAAAAATAAGTTTGAAATAACAAACTTAGGACACTTGCATTATTTTCTTGGTCTTCAAGTCTTGCAATCCAAGGAAGGTATTTCCCTTTCCCGGTCCAAGTAAGCCTATGATCTTCTACACTATTTTCACATCGAAGACTGTAAGACAAACCCTTCTCCCTTTTAGTCTGGAGCCAAACTTTAAATCACTTGTACCTCCCTCGAATTCAATGCTACCTTAGACTATCAATTTGTAGGAAAAATTTTGTATCTGACCCATACTCATCCTGACCATTCCTTTGTTGTTGGCCTTATTGCTTAGTTTATGCAAAACCCACATGAAATTCATTGGAAAGAAGCTAAAAGAATACTTCATTATGTTTGAGGTACAGTTCAGTTTGGGATTCATTACAGTGTATAAGCATCTCCTCTATTGGTTGGTTTCACTGATTCCAATTGGGCTAGTGACCCTGATGATTGGAATTCTACTGCAAGTTATGTGTTCACTCTTGGTTTAAGACTTATTACATGGGCTTGCAAGAAACAAAGTGCCATCTCTCTTTCTTCATCAGAAGTAGAGTATCGTGTAGAGGCTAGTAAGGAAGCCTTGTGGCTTCATCAGATCCTGTCAAAGTTTGGCTTTCAATAGCAACATCCGACTACACTTTGGTGTGATAATAAAATTACCATTCAACTATGCAAAGATCCAGTCCAACATTAGTGAAAAAAACACATTGAACTGTAGACGCACTTCATCAAAAATCTCATTCATGACCATGTTCTTGAAGTGTAATATTGTTCAACAGATGATCAAGTTGTAGACATCTTTACAAAGGCTCTCACAGAGGTGATGTTTACTAAAATTTGATTTATGGTTGGAGTTCAGGAAGTTGTCACTAAGGGGGGATAGGCTCTAATGCCTCCTTCCTTCTCCTATTGTGTCATATTTGTACATCCTTCAATCCTATCCAAGTTGTTCTTAAGGGGGAATGTTAGGATATTCCGACACATAGGAAATAGTTAAGTATAACTTGGTCTAGTGTAGAGTTAGGTAAAGTGTGTTTCTTTATTATGTACTTTTATAGCTTATAATCCAACGATCATGATATGTAGTGATCTGATGGTTCATTCTCTCCTCGGTATTACCGACACTTGATCCATGACTTAACACCCAATTGGTCCATTATCTCTATTTAAAGATCATGGAGGGTCATTTGTAGGGTAACTTATAGAGAAGCTTATGTAAATTTTCATTCTTTTATTAATAAATTGCCTGAAGTGGCTGTGTTGGCTTAGGCCGTGGACTGTTTCACTCTATGAGGGTTTTAACCAAGTCAAGAAAACTGGTGTATTGATTTGTGATCTGTTTGTGAGCGGTGTCCTTTGGTGTTCTTTCTGAGGAGCTTACCTTGTAAATTCCTACATATCACATATCCTTACTAAATTTATCCTAGTCACACTTCCAAAAACTTTATTACCATATCTCATACATTTTGTCAAACACCTTACATGTAAGCCTTTCTTCAAATAATTTGTATACAACCAATGAAGTAGTCTTTTACTTGTATGCTTTTATTCAAATAGTTTGTATGCAATCAAATAAGAAACATGGCTCCAAATCCATTTGTAACATACTAACTAGAATATACAACACAATCATGAAACTTTTGATTTATGCCTTTCATGTATTTTATCAAATATTTTGTATGCAAATTGTAATAAAACATCTTTAACACATTCATTCGAGTCCTTTGCATGAAAATAGGAACAGATCAAATACAACATACTATAATATAACAACGCTAACATACAACAATACTATCACCATCCAAAAGAAACATTTTTATTGGGTCATTTCATAAAATAGTTTGTATGCAATGAATTATTACACCATTTAGGAATTTCTTCAAACACTTTATATGAAAAATAATATAGAACATCCATCATGGAATGTCTCTGAAATTATAATAGTCCAAGTTTTGAAAACGGAGCTAGATGATTGATAAAAATTCCCCTCATTATGGTCCAATATTTATCCCCTACAGTCTTCCAGAAGAAACATTGTAGAAAAAACTCCAACATGACCTATTTGATGCTTGGTTTTATGAGCATCCACAGAGCTCGACAACCTATGATCATATCTCATAAAATATCACTACCCAAGATCTCAAAGTTGAACCATATGAAAAGTTAAATTTGTTGTAACTATGGTCCAAGATTTAGGTTCTAGAACCTCCTAGAAGAAAATATATATATATAAAAAAAAATCCAACTTGGCTTATTTTGAGATGCATTTAGGAAGCCCAACTTCCTCTATTCATATTTCTTAAGAAAATTTGACCCAAGATATGAAAATTGGGCTAGATGATTATTAGGATTTCCCCTCACTACTTTTAAACTTTAAGCTTGTGGAACCTTCTAGAAGAAATGTTATATAATAAAATCCAATATGACTTGTTTAAGGAAGAATTTAGGAAGTCTATCTTCCTTCACTGGTGTTCTCACAAAAATAATTCATACATATAAAAATATACATCCAAATGGTATAATAGTTATAGTGATCATAAATTTTTTGAAGGGTAGATGATGTTGGCATTATGATTCAAGTGTTGTCCTTAATGGCAACTCACTCAGAGGTATGATACAGGTGATGGCAACTCACTCCGAGGATAGATCATAGTGCAGCAGGTAAAGAGAGAGATATACGCAGGTTGACCGCAATGAAAGTGCGTATATACACGGGTTATCTGAGAAAAAGGCACGTACATGTACACACGTAGGTTCATAGAAGTTAAGGCACATACATGTTGGAAACCATGGTTTTGGTCCATGGTATTTGGTCGGAAGTGACAACCCCAGGTATTGGGTCCAAGGTTTTGGTTCGACATTGTTTTGGACCATGGTATTGAGAGAAGCCTAAACCTATATAAGGAGAAGATCATTAGGCCAAAGGGAGGTGCGCAAGTGATGAATGTCTGATGAAGTGTGAGATCCAGATGCTGGTTATGGGTTGGTGATGCCTTGCTTGATATGAACCAAGGTTGCACTGATGTGGAGGATGATTAACGATGGAATGGGATCTCAAGGCTTGGAATGATTATCTTTATATGGTTTGATTATGGATAGACTAGATCTATTGACACATGTTTATTGTATGAATGTTATGATCTGGGAATGTTCTGATGTTTGAAATAGCTGCAAGGTTATGAGTTAGAATTTGCAAATATGTACGCAGGTTGTCTTTGGTAAAAGCACGTATACACGCAGGTTGGGTTCGTCCAAGTAGCGTATACAATATGAAGTATGATATTTGAAGTTGTTGTTGGATCTGGTTGTTGTTGCAGAGTTATGTAGTCTGTTATGTGTTCTGGTGACTGTGTTGTTGACAGGGTTTCAGTACTGGGTGATTCAGAGATTGATGATGCAGGCTGTATTGCAATGGTGATTGTTTTATGGATCCAGTATGAAAAGGTATGAAACGTCGTCCCTGGATGATTGTAGGCCGGCACCTACGTACTGGTAAACATATTGGCCAGTACAAGTGCCAGGGGATTGTAGCTCCCTTCGAGGAGCAGCTGGAAAACGAGTGAAGGTTGGAGCCTTCAGTAGGCCAGCGCCTACATACTAGTAAATGTAATGGCTAGTACAAGAGCTAAGAAGGTTGTAGCCTTCTGTAGGTAGAAGCCTGCATACTAGTAAAGGACTGTACTAGTACATTGTAAAAGAAGTTTCTTATTAAAGTAAGATAGAAACAAATTGCAACAGGTGGTTTTCACCCACATTGGGTTTCCACCTTATATCATGGTGTTCATGTGTGCTCTTTATGTGTGATGATCTGTTTTGTTTACTGTTCATATGGTTAATAATGTTCTGATGCATTCATTGAAGATGAACTAACTAAATCATAAAGGTTACTGGATGTACATTAGTTTCTTTTAACACAGTCGTGTATATATGCGGATATCCTTAACTAAAGTAGCATATATGAATCTGAGTATGAAAATGAAAAAGTGTCTGATTTGCTAATACTGATTCACCCCACCCCTCTCAGTATTATCTCCAACAGATGAATGTGCATATAAACTTGCTAAAATGAGCAATTCAATAATAATGCATAAGAGATACTTACCTCGAGTTAAATATTTCACAATCTAGAACTAAGGAATGGTGAGCCGCTTTCCACCCAACCATAGGGTTATCGATGCTATAGTATTTTCCATAGTTGGCCACCCTTAGCCAAATACTGATGACTTCATGGAAAAAAATCAGGGATTCAACACATAGTTTTAAGACCATATTTAAAAAAATAAGTGAAGTCCACTCTTCTCCACACAGAAGAAATAATCTTAGTGTTCATCCTTCACATTCCTCGACTAGGCACATAAATATGCATAAATGAAAATGCATGCCTACACAAAACAAGGAATTTTGTCTTGGATATTTGTAACCTATTGGCCCTCCTTTCTTCATGTCTCTGTGTGCTACACACAAACAATAAGAATGAAATTCTCAAATCCATCCACTCCAAGGAAAAATATTTACAACACATTCAATTCTTGTTACACAACATGTCAAAAATTATAATGCTAATTTAAATTTTCGAGTTAGAGAGGGAAAGAAATGAGTGTATGAGAAGGATAATAAAAGAGAAAAAAACTAGAATCTTAAGAACCAAGAAGAAGAACCCCTTGATTGATTTTCCCTCTTATTTTTAATCACATATTGACCCTTCTTCATCCAAATATTTCACCTTCTTGGGAAGAGTAACAATCACATCAATGACAAATATTCAACCAAGGTATATGTTTCCTCTTAATTCAATTTCTCCCCTCCTAAAGCATTCATAATATTTTGGTCGTCCCCTTTCTTCATCTCTAACATTTTCATTAATAAAAGTAAACATTACATCATATAATAGAGTTTGACATTATAGCATCAATGTTTGAACCCCAACATTATATATTCTTAAATACATTAAATGTTTTGGGCTAATGACATACATGTCACAATCTCCTCCATGTTTAAGGAACAACATTCTTGGTGTTCTACTATCTATAAAACCATTCTATGTAGAAGAATTGATATGCAAAATTCATATCACCAACATTTTCAACGTTCTTAGTTTCCACTTCGTGAAATGTCATTCATTTTCGTGGTCTAGTTACCTCTAGACCTGTTGGCATTCCAACACATTCCTACTTGATTTTTTGTTGCATCAAAAGTCTTCCACATGGAACAAGTTCAACTCGTTTTATTAGACACCCAATGCCTTAATTGTCCCAATCATTATGTACATGAATATTTTAAACCCAATTCATTCAATTCACTCCTTCCCTATAGTCACACACCTTCCCAAGTTCATGAATTCACTTATCTACCTCCCTAGTCCTTTAGAAAATCCATTCCTTTGGAAGGATTCCTTAGACAGGAAGAGTCTCAAGAATTATGGAGTCTTAAAAAAAAGGCATCCCTCTGTATTTATCTAAATAACATAATGCTTCTCTCATAACATAATTCATGGTGATCAATGTATGTCATAGGGTTCCAACACCACCACAATGGCCTTACACTTAGGAGTTTTGGCTTCACAACCATCATCTATATTTTTTGAATAGATCATCATTTGAACCATATCAAATGCATAGGGTTTCCATAAGTTTAATCACAATAATTTAAATTAAATATTCTTCTTTCCCTTTTCTTATCTTTTCCTTTTCTAAATATTTCTTGATATAGGATTAGGCTTTCATAAATATGAGATTCTTCTCATGACGTTTGACTCTTTCATATGGTAGTACTCAACATTTCTTATCATGACAAAGGCCATTTAAACTGCAATATTTACTTTAAATAAGCCAAATAGTGGCTAGTGTTGATACGTAAAATATTTTCAATACAATATTTATAACATTCGCTAAAGTGATCTTATAATTATTTTACACATAATAATTCAATCAATTTTGATTGATTTAAAAGTAAATTGAAATGTATCTGTTATTTCATTCTTTATTTGCATCACAACCATTCCAGGTAGACCATAATGCATTCATATATTTTTCTCCATTAACAAAATGATCAAAAGTGAAAGGTACCTATCTCTAAAATCATGAGTAATTAGCTTCCAGTTTTCTTCATAGGATGAGGGATTATTTTCACTCATTCCACTACTAAACAATTCCTCAAAATTTGTAGAAGCTATTTATTTTTGAGATATTCTATCATGTAATTGATTATCTCATATAATAATGCATGCACTCAATTCACCAGGCATATGTACCATCATGATTCATAATATTAGTGCTAGGACCAAATCATTCCATACTAACCCATGGATGCATCACAAATATTCTACCAATGTTTACACATTGTAGGCTTCTTCCCTTTGTCATAACTCACTAGGTATTAATGTCAAAATTTCTTTCATATATCATCAATTCCATTACAATATTCACTTTAACTAGGGAAAAATAATCCTTTAATTACATATTCCTTTCCAACAAACTCAACATTATATGATAGAATCATTTGTCCCAGTCTTAGAAACTATTGGGCCAATAGTCATGGACTCATGAACACAATGGAATTTCCTATATTTTCTTCACACATTCCACATTTTTATGGATCCTCTCAATGCATCACCAAACATAATTTATCTAATTATTGATTTATTTAATTTTGTTTCAACATGAAAACTTAATGCATTTACACACTATTAATATATTACTAAATATTTGTTTGACAACTCTTTTTCTATATTTACCATATGATTTCCTAGAAATCCATGCAATACATGCATCATATTGAAAGGAAAATGACATCAAATTCAAGTGAAATGAATTCTTGCCGAACCACCTTACATTTTTACCTTTTCTTACTACTTGCCATACTTATTTGGTTACCATCACATGTATTCTTAGACAAGATGTTTGCGAGGAGTTCAAATGGCTCCTTAACATACTTGATGTTCCAACATTCATGTTGCAACATTCAACAACCCTTGAAATGATCTCCACTGCACATATTAGTTACAACTTTATCATTTTATCTGCTTACACACAAGTTTTTAATGAATATTCATAAATGTCATTTTCAATACGTATCTAGTTTACACATTCAAACAATTCCTTCAATGATACAACCAAACATGTGCACATACATTGTGTCATGCATGTGCCATAATTGCACATATTCTAAGATAATTATACATATTTACTTTTAAATTTAATTTTCATCCTCTCTTGGTCTTAGTCATTCACATGACAAGTCTCATAATCATAAGCATAAGCACACTACTTTATTCGATGTGGTAGTTAGCAACAAGAGACCACTCTTGCACACTTGCCATATGAAAATTCCATGTGATACAAAATTTATTAGGTAACCTTACTATATTACCCAAAACATAGCATCTACCATTTTCTATCTTCTTAAAATTCATGCATTCATATTATTTTCATAGATAAAATATATCAATCCAACACAATTTTTAATTAAGTGAAACTCCCTTCTTAAGTCATTTTCATAGTTTTGAATTCTTTATCCATTTGGTTCATATTGACTTAGTAAAGTCCTCCATTAATCCTTTATCCACATTTTTACTCTAATGGAACTTCAAATTTCTTCCTTGTAATAGTTATGGGGTTCCTCCCCCTTGCACCCCTTTGCATATCTGTTGCAGAAAACCATTAACTAAAAGAAAAAATATTATTTTATCTTATCCATAGACTCTAATTCTCCCTTTTTTTCAACAGTGGGTCATTCTTAGGCTTGAAAATGACTCCACAAAGACAATGGAATACCAATATCCAAGTATGATGAATAATTAATATTGAACACAAAAAGGTCAAGGTATCATCTCGTAAAACCTTCAACCAATAGTCTTACATTCCCTTGTTAGCCCACTCAACTAAAGGTTGTGCAATCCCATTCTTTGATCACAATAGTTCCCAGGGTTATGTCATTATCCTTCTAGGGTCTACAACTTGGGTTGGCCAAGGATGTACCAGATACCAGATACCAGATACCATTTTCTCATCAATACCTTATGTTCCATAGCCTTTATTCTACAAGAATACATGCAACACCTTCATTGGATTCCCAATCATGCCCTCAAACTATTGTTGGAAATCATATTGAGAGGGGGGTGAATTAGTATTATTAGATCAATAATTTTTCATTTCCCAAACATATTTATATACGCTACTTTTGTGAAGTGAACTAGCGTGTAGACGCTACTATGATTAGTTAAACTAGCGTATACCCAAAGAACTTGTGATTTAGTTAATTTATCATGTGTTGATCTATAACAAGTTCATCAGTAACTTATTAAATAGTGCAGTAAAAAAAGAATAACCATCACATGCAAGTAACGCACATGAACACCAAGATTTAAGGTGGAAACCCAATGTGGGTGAAAACCATCTGTTGTTGTCATCTCTATCTTCTTTTAATAATAAGGAAATATGTTTACAGTCTTGTACTAGTGCAGACTCATACCAATACGCAGGCATCCACCTGCAAAATGCTACAAACTTCTCTCATTTTCTAGATTCTACTGGAAGGGAGCTACAACCCCTAGCTCTTGTACTAGCCAATGTGTCTACTAGTACATAGGCATTGGCCTAAAGAAGGCTATGACCTTCGCTCTTCCTCCGGGGACCACGTTTCATAAATTTTCATATTGGATGCTCCTGGTACACAACAATACACATGAAGGCCTCTTTTGATCAAATTTTAATACTGGACCCATCAGAAACATTGAAACTCAAACTGCATCAACCAACAATCAATTAATCTAAACAATGAGATCATTGTCACAAGAACATTGTGTCGAACCCAGAAACTTGCATCATCATTCAGAACCAGCTGCAACCTTAAAAATCATGCATCAGAGTGTATATGCTACTTTACTGAATGCAACCTATGTGCATACGCCACTTCCTTTAATCAAACCTGCGTATACCTTCAAAACTACTGAAACATAAAACTTCTAAATCAAGTCTGTACCAAACAATAATATATTGAACATCTACTGCCAATTTATAGGTACTTACATGGGAAGAAGTAGAGATCACCCTTCTCACTTATACAATCATTCAATCAGATATCAAACTCCTCAAGCATTCAGTTTTACATTCAGATCTAAGAAGACTTCATTGATAGACAAAACTAAAGCAATAATATTGATCAAATAGATCAGTCATCTCTGAACAACATACTTTTATTTTGCATACGCTACTTGGAAGAGCCAAACCAACATGTATACGCTAGTTCACCAAAGTGAACCAGCGTATAGATCTGCAAATATTAACTCATAACTCCTGATGCAGGAGCATCCAGCTCAACATTATCATTGTATTCTAGTAGACATAGAGGTCTTTTGTTTCAAGGAAGTTGGTTTCCCAAGTATTGGATTTATGTAATTATTTCATGTTTTGAGTGATTTTGATGAAAATAGGAATTAATTGAATATTGCGAGGCTTTATTGTAAAAGTCCCTTAATATAGGAGAACATGAGAGATTTTGGATAGTTGAGTGATGGGAGGATTGAGAATTGATTGTAAATCCTAGATTATGAGTTAGTTCATGATTTTGTGGATTTGAGAGAATCCTTAGGGATGAGAAAGAAATTTTAGCAATGATGTTGAGAAATTCATGGATCTAAACTAGAAATTGGTTTAGAATCCCTTTGTATAAATGCAAGCCTAAAAGGCATGAACAGAGATGAAAAAGGATGAATAGGAAAATAGATAGGAGATTAGAGTGTTGTAATCCTACAGACAGATTAGGAAATAGATGCCACTAATGTTGAAGATCAGGCCAGAGAGATAGAGATCTCATTCTGTAATTCATTGTTTGTAATTATATATATACAAAGATTAATTAAAATCCTATATAAGCGCGTAATTGAGTGTTGAAGGAAGAATCGAGTGTATCTGAGATGTGTATATATAAAATTATGCAGGCAAGTGTAGTAAACACAAAAAGGTAGAGCC